>JAVQKC010111313.1:0-15746 GCA_036025475.1 Philypnodon macrostomus | reverse complement strand
TACTTTCTGTAGACTAAAGTTGACTATGACATATATTGTACTTTCTGTAGACTAAAGTTGACTATGACAAATATTGTACTTTCTGTAGACTAAAGTTGACTATGACATATATTATACTTTCTGTAGACTAAAGTTGACTATGACATATATTATACTTTGTGTTGTAAGTTGCTACTTACTAAAATACTGTTTCTGTAAAAAGTAGGTTTCCTGTGACTGGAGGCTGACCCACAGCCCAAAACCATTTAGTAAAAGGAGCTTTGTTGTGTTGCTGATACCTGACCTCCCACTGACAAACAATGCCTCGCCCTGTGTTTGCCTTTGTTAAACCATTGTCTTTTTCTCAAACATTAGGTTACATTTTAGATAAAAGTGGGTGTGGGAGAAACTATTTTGTAACAAAACAATAACAGACTGGTCTCAGGACAGCCAGTGCAACCACATATTTTTTATTGTGTAATATAAAAATATATGACTTCCTAGAGCAAATTCCTTAATGCCATGTATGCACCTTCTGTCTTCTTTAACAAGTCTATGGGCACTACTATTGGGTAAACTACAGTATCTAACTTACATCTTAAGTTTTCCTGTATTTATGCAACAAGAACAAATGTGCATTTTCTGTATTTCACAAGGAAGCACAATCAGCACACGAGAGACACCAGAATCCACCTCCAGTCATCCTCTTTGGGGACATCACAGGACTTGGGTTTCAATTAATCCTGTTCCTACAAGAGCCACGTGAAAGGTAAGCAGTCGACTTGTGCCCTCTAGTGGATGCTTTCGAGTATTGCGGCCACCTATCATTTTTCTTCCATTGTACAATTTAATATAGTGTTAAATAGATGAGACTATGGTGGCCCCGTAGGACATACTCTAAAAACCATCTGGGAAAACATTGTATAAGATGATACTTTTTGCTTGTTATATCATTATAGAAATTAATTAGTAACTGTTCTGTGATAAATGAAGACTGCTTAAAGGTTGAATATGGAAAATAACATAATAGGGTTTTTACTCAAAATCGCCAGGGCCACCATAGTCTCAAAAGAACTTCGACATTAATTAAGTGGCCCAGATCTGGTCTTCTGCTGTTATCAATCACACTCAATCCCCTTTTCTCCCATTCTGATGCTCAGTTTGAACTTCAACAGGATTGTCTTTATGTGTGCATGACTAAATGTATTGGTTAGCTGCCATTGACCAATTAGCTTTTTGTTATCAATCAGTTAAATTAATGTACCTTTTAAAATGGCTAGTGAGCGTATATTATTTGCATATTATATATTGTTTTCCCCTAACAAATGTACATTAAATCTATGTTAATAATTCCCTTAGTAACATCTAAAATATCCACACTTTGGCAAACACACGTACCCATGGCCTGAGTGACTTGCTGAAAACAAAAATTATTTTTATTCAAGATTAAACATTTAGACATCACAGAATAGATGAACAGGCATTGGTCTAAAACACAAGGTTACTTTTTCTGCTGCTGTCCCAGAGACCCACTACCAACCAAAAGTTTATACAGTTTGTCACATTACAACAGTATCATTATGCATACAGGTGTAGCGCAGGGCATATGTTGAATACATGACGTGATCTCAAAACCTTACAACAAGTAATTATACAGGCATGAAACAACAAACCTACTAAATTTGCATTTAAAAACTGGGTCAGTGATACACTCCTTTTTCCAAGGCCATAGTTTGCATATGTCCTAAATATTGTGAGCTGCAGTTACCTCAAATAAACATGTGTTGCGTGTACATTAATGAATACAAGGCAGTGTTTTTAGGTGGATCTTCGTAACTAGGAGCAGAGCGAGAAAAACCTTGGTCTAAAAATGGCGACAAACAAGACAAGTCCAACCAACTGAACCTGACAAAGGCACCGACAATACACAAATGTACTCATCTTTTTACACTGACAATATTAAAGCCTTGTAAATAGGCTTTTCAGAGGAAAAAACATGAGCCAGTATCAGAGGCAAGGTTTCAAGTCGTACAAAGAGTCGTACATATGGAAAGCATAGACTGCAATTTATCAGTCCACGCCTATTTGACCTCCCCATTGGAATGTGTGAGAGATTGTTGTTACTGTTACTGCGGTACATAACATGAGGGAGGCAAGACTTGAGACAATGCATCTGGCACTGAAGGTTTTGGAAAATACTCATCTTTTGCAGGAAGCAATCCTCTTTTTCTTTGACAAACAAGAGTTGGATGGAAAGAGATAGACAAGGAATAGCACCAACTTCTGAGGTTTAAATCAGCAAAATGTGCCTTAGCAGATGATAGTGAGCAGATGTGATAATTGGATAATTGTAAAGCAGTGAATGAGAAGCACAATTAGTGGCTTGGTATCACTGACCTGATCAACTATTGTATCGTCTCAACTGGCCACTAAATAGATAAAGATATGTTTAGCTTTCAGGGCTAACTATATGTAATAAACGGTGTCGCTTTAGTCACACTTAATTAACTATTACTATGTCAAAAAACTAGGGCTGCATAATACATTGCAAAAATATTCTTGCATAAAATCGCAATAAACAAAATGTATCACAATAATTATTTGACAGAAATGTACATGCAATTGTGGCCAATTAAAATAATAAACATTGGTCTTGATTAGTCCTAGCTTTTAAATTTGTTGTCTATATTTGCTTAATTCATCTTTTTCAAGTTACCAAAATATCGCCAGTGACATAGTTATTGCATATGGCATGTTTTACTTATATTATGCAGCTCTACTTAAAAGCTACCTGGGCAAAACTATTCACATTGTAGTTCACACAAAAAAACATGATTTAAATGCTTTTTATAAATCAAGCTTTGTGTTCCCAGGTCTACAAATAGATAAAAGTAGCAGGGGTTAAACTGGGAGCGGACAGAATACTAGCAGCCAACCGACACACAGTGAAATACAGTATCAACATATTTTATTTGGTTCATGAAGAGACAAAAAGCTTTTATCGTAATGGTTTAAGCTGAACAAGCCAGACTGATGTCACAATGGTTTCCCAATTTAACCCCTGCTGTTGTAATACATTCAAGTGAAGGTGATAAGTGATAAGATAACAGATCTAACAGTGACGAGACAGAGTCGCAAGGCTTCATGCAAGTGCTACCTTATAGTAAGATTTACATAGATTCTACTGTGGAGAGAGAAAAAATATTTCAGACATTTGTAATCATTGGTCTGTTACGACTAATTTGTACAATATTCATATACTTATCCATCTAAATATAAAAAAGAACTTTGATTTTCATATACACGTGTCCAATTTGCCTCTTGGTGCTGTAAAAACGTATACCTAACACTTATAGTTACTGATGACCATTGTAATATATGAGCACATACGAGTCTAAAGCAAAGACACGTCATGATTGTAACTTGCTGCTTACAAGCTCACATGCAGTTTTATGGATTGAGATGATCCTGAACCAAAAATCAATAAATACATTGTATAAAACATAATTTCATATCAATATATTAAAATACTATTTAAAAGAATATCTCAGACAATATTGCAATATTATGAAATTGACCGATAAATAGTTGATTGGCCTACACAGAGAAATTTACTGTGTCCTTCAGAGTCTATTGTTCGGGTGGAGTTCCAGATTTGTCCAGAGAGCTAATACATTTTCTTTTTTAACAATAATAACAATGACCTTACAGTACACAGTCCCATAATAAAGATATACATAATGAATACAATATAAATGTCAAGACAGAAAAATAGAAAAATATCAATTAAAATCAAAAGTCAAATACATATTGGAGAAAGTAGTGTACTTATATGAGTCTTTGTGGTTCTTGTTCAAACGAAATTGAGCTTTTTATAGGCTCTTGTTGGTATTGGCTGTGTACTCTGCTTTTGTTTTGTTTTTATCCAGTCCTGACACACACACACACACACACACACACTCTCCCATACGCACAAACACAAAGCTACACACAGACGCAGACACATGCAGCTGCGCAGTCGACTGCACAGACGTGTCCGCAGCTCTCACATGACCGTGCAGCACTTGCAGGTCTGTTTCTTCTCCTTCTCCTTCTCTCCATCCTCGCCGTTGGTCTTCTCTTTGTCCGCCATGCTGCCGTTAGGTGGGGCTTGCTCATCTGTTGCTCCATCTCCCTTGCCCTCCCCATCTTCTATCACAACAAACTCAGCCTTCACGTTCCCATCCACCCCTTCTGTAGCAGTGAGGGCCTCCTGCTCCTGCTCCTTGTATCCCATGAAGACCAGGGTCACAGGGTTGTCCGCACTCGCCTGGTCAGGACTAGGACCCAGCAGCTTGGCCTCGATGCCTGTGACCTCCCTCTTTGGGGAATTCTGCACTACTCCGTTCTCACCTGTAGGGAGCACCAGAGCATCACCAGAGGTTATAGGGGCAGAGAGAAAGAAAAATAGGAACATGTTGTAATTATTCTTGGAAGAGATTGGTTAATAAAAGCAAATTAATACATATTTTTAACTCAATTATCTCTCTGATATGGCTGGTCAGGAGGTGTTGCCATGGTTCCTGAGTCATGTTGTCATGGTACTTACCTCCATTCTCTTTAGCCACACCCTTCCCCGGCACGCCAGTCTCGAGCTCCTCAATCTCCTGCTCCAACCTGCATCAAAAACACATGCATGTAATTCAGATACAGTATGCTAACACTATTTGTTTTCACCAATTTGCACACCAGACCAATATTGTTTGGCTGCTTATGTTGTCACAATTGTTCTCAAGATATTTCTGATGTGAAAATACCAACTCCTGTACATATTTTAGCCTCAAAGAAGCAGACATTTATATTGATTCATTCAGTCATTATCACTTATTTCTGTTTGTGGTCCCAGGTGGCTAGACGAGCCTATAGCAATAAAGGGCTACTGCGCAAGGTAGACACATCCTAGACAATAACCAGTTAATTGCAGGTCTATACATTTGACACAAACAAGCATTACATTTTACACTCATCTGCTATGGACAATCATCTACACACATTTACCACAATCTCCACCACTATTGTTACAGTTCGACACTGACCTGAGGATGACTTGTTCCAGCAGTTTGGTCTTGACCTCGTCCTCCTGCAGACGCCTCTTGGTCTCTTCCTCCTCTGGGGCTCCATCTAACAACCAGCGCTCCCTCAGTGCTTTGGACTACAACCCATAAAACACATTGACACTTAGAAATAAACAGAAATGCAGAAATGATATTCATTTGGAAATGGTTATATAACTACTGGGCACTGGTTGTGCACCGATGGCTGTGTGTACATGCCTTTAATTGCGTATACAGTGAGTGCACGACGGTGGCCAATAGTTTTGTATGTAATGTATGTTATGCATGTTAATATATCAACAAAAACAAAAACAAAAATAATAATGTGATATTGTTATTTTTGGTCCGGTCATCATTTTTTGTGAATACTGAGATTTCACTGTTACTGCCCATTTACCAGTGTGTAGGTGTACAGTAATGAATGGATCTTATTAGAAAGACTTGATTACAGTTCTATAAATACAATACTAGTCATTTTTCACAGGACTTCAGCTTTCATTAGTCTTATAAGTAGAGTGATTAAAACAGTCATGTAAATGCCTTATAGTCCATCCCAAATAGTCACACCTCTGCAGATCCTGGTGAGTGTGTCAAGTGGTCTATGCACCAATGCCAGGGCACCAAGCCTCTGGCACAAATCAAACAATTCATTCATCTTTTTCTGCTTTATCCTATTAGTGGTCGAAGGTGACTCTAAGCGTATCCCAGCAACTATGGGCCTTAGGTGGGTTCACCCTTTACAGTGGCCAGTTACTTACAGGGTTGACAACAACATATATGTAGCTGGACAAATAATCATTCACTCACATTCAATATGAGCCATTTAGATTCTTCTGACACATACCACATATCTTGTGGGAGGAGAGATGGGAGGAGAGAACCCACAGTAACAAGGGGAGGACATGCAGACTCCACTCAGAGAACTTGTAGTCAGCTGGTCCAAGCAATGAATCCAGGACCGCCTTGCTAATAGGTAAGCTAACCAATTCCCCAGATTTCAATGTTGGAAAGCTTTACTCCTAACCTGAACAAAACATTACCCAAAGCTTGACCGTTATCGCTAAAGATCTTGAAAGCATGCCATATATTTTTCAGTCTAATTGCTGTAGATAAGAAAAAATGAAAAATGACTGTGAAATTCCCAACAGAAATTGTAATTTTATCTATCTGATTAAAAGTTACTATGCCTTTGTCAATGCATGATTCAATTATTCATCCAGATTAATTAACAAGCTGAAATAACATGGGGGTTAAGACACTATACTGATTTAGTTGTCACTCTGAGGTCTCAGTTTTGCAAATGGTGCTACCTTTATCTAACACCAGCCATCGTCCCCCCTCCTCAACTCTACTTGTGAAGATTAGCCAATATCAAAGCAAATACTTGGCATGCTTGGAGGTAAATATAACAGTGTGTGTATGTGGTGTGTATAGTTGCAGCTGTCTGACCATGCAGACTCAGGCAGCCCTCACTGGCCTCATATGGAAAAGTGCTACGAAATACTGCCTGTTTTTCAGATTGGAGCAAAAAAAGGGGAAAAAGAAATCTGGACCTACGCTTGATGTGAATTCCACACCAATGATGCAACTCTAGCAAAAGTCCCACTGTTTTTTCTCCGACCTACGCCCCTTCCTCTCTCCCTGTCTCTCTCATGTAGGCACCAACATCCATCATATGGTTCGTGAACTTTTGAGTTTACATTTTATCTTATGTAGTTTTTGGCATTACAATTTGCCACCACTATTATCAATGAGAAGCTACAGTCGCTGGCCAGTTTATTAGGTAGACGATGAACCAACTAAAGTGGTCTTCTGCAAGTGTAGCCTTTATTGTAGGTTTTAATGTTGCTATCTGGGTAAATGTTGACCAGACTCATAGCATCGTTGCCCACAGAACTGCCACTCATTGGATACTATATTTTCAAACCATTCTGGGCAAAACCTACACATGGTTGTATATGAAAATCACAGAAGATTCAATTCTGAAACCACTACATAGGGTCCAACTGGCCCTAATGACTTTTATTCTGATGCTTGGCTTGAATGCATGTGTATAAACCATTAGCAAGATACAATTTGATAGACTGATTAACTATTTATGGTCACCAGTAGTAAATACATGTACCTAATAATATGGCCAGTGAGTATAGTTTTGTACATTCTGTAGCTTTTCTTGGCTCCAGACAGACACCCAGCTCCATGGTGTAACCCTACACTCTCCATACCCGAGGCCAGCACACTCTCTTGGGCATTGAATAAGCCCTACTTCCCCCTCTCCCTCTTCCACCACACCCTAGCCTACTACTAGCCGACTGCCTGACGTCACTTTATGGCCGCGCGCACAGAGAAAAGCATGCACGGTGGGACATGAAGTCATAAAGCCGGAGCACTGAAGTTATGCCTGTGTCCATTGTTCTTTGGTGTAAAGCTATGCTAACGTGGAAGAACAAAGGGCGGAACTGGGACACACTCAAACACACAGTTAAATGGGCTGAGCAGCTGTGAGAGATTTAAACTCAATGCCTTAGACAATGTTTTGGAAAGTATAATTTGGTGAGACTCATGGATAAGTAGTGTAGTAGAGTGGCATTTTAATGGGCTATTAATAATGTATTTCTACTTAGATTATCCCAAAAGGTCAATTGCATGTTTGTTGTATGCCAAAACACAAGTGGACTGTAATTGGTTCTAGTGGGCTTTTTGAATGGTCTGAAATAAAAGTTACATTACTACTATTTCTGAACACTACTAAATAGACAATGATACAACCAATCTGAAAAACATGACACAATACCGACAGAATAAAAATAAAGTCCTGATTTTAGTGGAAAATAGCCCCACGTTATTAACAAAACAATTGGGACTTGCTGGCTTGGTGATATTGAGAAATAATTGGAAAGTGTTGTTCAGGGAGGCCTGTAATAACTGTTTGTATCACTAGGGGGGGCTACAATCTACAGAAAGACAACTACAAAAACAAAAAACACAAATCAACAGAAGCATGATTGAGAATGAATGAGTGCTGTTTAAGGAAGCATGTCATAATATTGTGATATTGTGTCTGTTTTAGCCCCACATGTTTTACATTTTGGAGTTTTTCCTTGGAGGGTCTAAGGGCAGGGGATGTCCTGGGACAGTCCTTCTGTTTGTGTGTCCATTGATTGTCTATTAAAGGGTAACTATGCAACTTTTTTAACCTTAATTAAATAGCATCCAAGTCAATGTGAGTTGTTGTGGGGTGAATGAAGCTTCTCTGGAAGTCTTGGGTCAGGTCACAAATAAAATAGCTAATTGACAGGCTTTTACAGAATGGGATTTTTGACCCCTTTAACTTTGTTTACTGTTTGCAATGACCTTGTTTATTGTTTATATACATCTCTTTCTGTGAAGCCCTTTGTTGTGATATAGGATTATACAAATAAAATTGAATTGAATGTTGCATGTATCCCTGGAAATACAATTAAGCATCCTTGACTTTACAGGCCAACTATGCAACAACTTTAACGTTAAGAAACTGAGGCTGTTCTACAGGTGTTTCTCACAGTAGAAAGACTTTCCACTACACTCCCAGCAGTGAGCACAGGTTATTTCTACCAGGCCCCTAGCCCGAACAAACATTTCTATGTCTCTGTAGTCATGGCTGTACACACAATTGAGGACATCATTATTTTCCCAATAGTTTACTAATATTGGGCCACTAGACACCATGTACCACTATAAATCTTGTATTGAGCTAAGTTTAAGACTAAACAAACTCACAAAGTCACAAGGCAAAATCAATCAGGCCTAAACTGGGACTAAACCACGAACAGTATCAACCAGATCTAAACAAGGACAAAACCAGAACAGTAACCAAGTCTTAAAATACTCACAAAGCCGTGTCTAACCAGGTACAGTTTCAACCAGGTAACCAGTTATTTAGTCAAAACTGTGACTAAATAAGGTCTAAAACAGGTCTAAACAAGGACAGACCCAAGCATATCTAAACCAGAACTAAAATGGTAAAGTAAACCAGGGCTAATCCAAAGCAAATCAACTAGGCTCAAAGTCTTAACCAAGACTACACCATGGTCTTAACCAATTCTAAATGATATATTAAAACAGTAATAAACAAGAACCTAAAGATCTAAACTTAACATGACATAATCCTACTCAACTGTCAACTCAACTCTCTCAACTGACCGTATATTCAAAGATGCTGAGGTAAAATAGTTTTGTCCCATCCAGAGCCCCCCTTTATATCTCTCTGGACCTAAATATTTCAGAATTGTCTGCATACAGCCCTGTGTGTATTTGGTGATTGCACTTCCCCTGTACTTGTGTGTGTGTGTGTGTGTGTGTGTGTGAGGGACCATAGTGGGGTGCGGTGGTCTCAGAGGTGTTTCCTGTCCTGGTGGGAGTGGGACAAAAATCTGTTTCCTTTGCTAAAGCCCTCTACATTGTCTGGGTTTGTCTGATAGTTCTTTTATGGGGCAACACACAGAATGAATGGACATGTAGAGGTTGTACACACTGATTACTGGAAATAGAAAAACTGTAACTGTAATCATAACAGTGGGGACGACACATCCCAATATTCAATTTCTATAAATGATGTGTAACTTGTGTGATTTTGAAGTAACTGTATATAACTTGTTATCATTTAGTATTTCTTCAGTGATATTACTTATAATTACTGCTCTAAGTGTTATTGGTCTTGTCCAATAACACTTTCTTATCCCAATCGTGTGAAATCCTTGGTTAGTCTCTATCTATTGGTCTTATTGTCTAAAAATCATTTTCTGTCTAAAGATTTCTCTCCTACACAGGATTTAACATATTGCAATTTCAACCTTTACAATGAAAATCTACTGTGCATAATGTCCTTTGCTCCTTGCACAGGTCACACCATCTCTCTCTGTCCTTATCTCTGACCTCCCCAATTGTCCTGTAACTGAAATAGCTTTGATAGCACTGACACATTTGCTAACAAAAGGCCTGATATAATGAGTGTGTGTGTAATGTAGCCATGCTGGGTTGTGTTTCTTTGGGATGAATGTGGAGGAGCTGCCTTATCGCCGGTCTGTTCTGAACATGGCGTGACAGCAGCAGTGAGGGAGGGATGTGGGATTGCTGACTCTCAGGTTGTTGCTGTGTGGGATTGTAACACTCTGTGGACTGTGGACACGTCATGTTTGTAGCATTTGTTTTTGTTGCAGGAATTGTGCAAACCAGCCCTATGCTCATGTCAGCATGTTACTGGGACAGGATGTGAGGTGGGTTACATTGACCATATTTGTCTTTAGCTGACATTTTTTAAAAGCGGTATCATGGTTGTTCAGAGACCAGTAAACTGAAAGTATGCATTTTCAAAATATCTTCTTGGTAATCTATCAACTTTAGTGAACATACTTTAGGGCTTTAGTGGGGTGAACCCTGCCCTAGAATGTTTTTTGGCCAATGGGAGGAGGCAAAATAAAATATGATGTAGGTATGATATGACAATAAGACATTAATACATCATGAATGAGAAAGCCTCAGATTTCATAATGAAAGCCACATTAATAGTCACATTTAAATAATTCCACTATTTAATAATTTAATTAATTAAATTAAATAGCATCCAAGTCAATGTGATGGCTAAGTGAGTTGTTATGGGGTGAATGAAGCTTCTCTGGAAGTCTTGGGTCAGGTCACAAATCTTGCGAGAAACAAAACAGCGAAATAACAGGCTTTTACAGAATGGAATAATGTAAAAAATGTGGTTGAACTTCATTATGTCTAAGGTCTATATTTATAGTTTATTATCAATGTTTTTTGACCCCTTACTGTTTGCAATGACATTGTTTATTGTTTATTTACATCTCTTTCTGTGAAGCCCTTTGTTGTGATATAGGGTTATACAAATAAAACTGAATTGAATGTTGCATGAATCCTTGGATATACAATTAAACATCCTTGACTTTACACGCCAACTATGCAACAACTTTAGCGTTAAGAAACTCTTTTACAGGTGTTTTTCACAGTAGAAGGACTTTCCACTACGCCCCCAGCAGTGAGCACAGGTTATTTCTACCAGGGCCCAATTTTTCATCTTACAGCATGCATATAAGTTTCCTTTATTGTGGGTTTTTCATTTATGCATTACCTATTGACTGTGGTGTTGACCCAGTAGATTCAAAATATTAACATGCCCTATACAGTAAGCTGAAAGCACACTCAAGCTAATTGAATGGCAGGGGGCGGTGTCACTTGCATTTTTACAGTAGGCCTATATCTAGTGAACTGATTGATGGTATTGATTGAGTAGTGGATTAGTAAGGTCACGCGATGGATTGAACGAAGAAGCCATCAGTCATTTGTTTACAGTATTTTACTTGAACAACATGGCACACTGTTAATTTGTATGCCATCTGTCTTCATGCGTGTGCCTGTGTATGCCTGTGTGTGCCTGTGTGTGCCTGTGTATGCCTGTGTGTGCCCGTGTGTGCCCGTGTGTACCCGTGTGTACCCGTGTGTGCCCGTGTGTGCCCGTGTGTACCCGTGTGTGCCTGTGTGTGCCTGTGTGTACCTTGAGATGCTGCAGTTGTCGTCGGTCGTCATCGAGCTGCCTCCTCTTGTTTTCGATCTCTGTCTGCCTCTTCCTTTTATCCTTATATGACACACGCACAGTAAACGTCAATTAGTCTACTGCAAATTAGTTTTCAGAATTATTTGACCACAAAGAACAGGCAACAAAAGGCAACACTGAGTCATTAGTGTAGCAAGAAGTTATGAAGAGAATGTCAAATCGTTTCCAGAGTCATGGAGGTTGTGTAGCCGGCATTAGTTGGTTGGTTTGTTACATAATAGATAACTAGTTAACTACCGGTAGATAACTCAAAAGTAAAATCTCAGGAACAAAATAGTACGGAAAGCATTTTCTAGATCTATGCATTTTCGTACCATTCCAAGCCACAAGAGGTCAGTAAATACACAAATAATTTGTTATTACCATTATATGTTGTGTGGGCTTTGGAATTTTAGCATAGAGCATTTACCCCTGAACTAGAAGATTCTAGTTAATGTCCAAGATTGGGCACCATATATTTACCATTATGAGATAGAGCAAGTGTTTCTCATATTAGCCATTATATAGATATTCAGGTATTTGGTATGGGTGTGTACTAGGCTAAACACTACTTTCTCCTAAAGTGGCACCAGCTGTGGATTAAAATGTAATAAATAGTTAAGGGGTGTAAGAATAAAAAGATTCCAGTATTAGTGGCAGACAGACAGAAGGGATAGAGACAGTGGGAGTGAGCCTGAGTGATGCTGTCTAATGGGCTGGAGAGGAGATGGGATCTAAAAGGTTGAGTCATTAAGATCGTCCAGTTGCATCCTGACAGGGCAGACATGATTGGACATTTCCCCCGAGATGCCCCCGGAGTGAGAGGAAGAGGATGCTGCAGAAGATGAAGAGAAGAGGCCGAAACTTACAGCGATGGCCTGGAGTCGCTCCTCTTGTGACACCTCAGCCATCCTGAAATAGAGAGAAGAGAACACAGTTATGGCCTGGGCCTGACAATAAAACTTCTGTTTACTAGTCACTGGGGCAAATATACTTCAAAAGTTACTGGCCACATATAAGTTTAACAAGCCATCAAATGACAATAATCTGTTTCCAATGACCCCTGGAGGAATAGTTATGAAACCTTCAGAAAACACACTTTGACATTTTGCTCTTTATTAAGACACCGACCATCTCAGGAGCTGAAAACGTACTTTTCTACATATTCAGGTGTAGAAATTCTGTCTTGCCACAACTTTCAACTATCTGCATGTATGTAGTAACAGTGTGATCAGTGTTGAGTGAGAGGAATCAATTACCAAACACTTGAATAAATATGACATTTTTAGAATTCGAACTGCAACATGCCAAACATAATGTAAACATATTCAAAAAGCTTCAAAATATCTGAACAAAAAACTACTGGACAAACTGGCAAGTGAGAGTACATGTGTTACTAGCCAAAAAAATCTACTTGGTCGGCGTTATTGGTAAGCCCTAGTTATTACAAAATTATTACAATGACTTTCTTTTCCCACCAGTGACCACCTGAAACATCTGTCTGTATGCAGTAAATCAGGGTCCCTCATCCTGTCAGGGGGAGTCGAGGAAGGCATGCTAATGGGCACTGTTGGAGATTCCTGTCCTAATAGTTTCCAGACAAGGGTTTTTTTTCAGGATGGTCAAAAGGAAATGGCCTAAAGGATGTACTGCCACTGAGATGGGACAAGCTATCACTGTATCACAAAAAAATAATACAGCCTTTCATTGGATTTTATGTGGTTAGCTAGTTGACCCAGGGCAAGTGAAGCATCAGCAACAGGGAGCCAAGACACACTGTTATTGAACATTACATTGTAAGTCTGAACCCACAAATTTACATTGGGCCTATAGGGACACAATTTTATAAAAAGCACAGAACTCAAACTATTATTTTTGTTAGACCCGGTAAAAATATATGGAAATATTTTAAAGACTTTCAGGCGGCGTAATGAGGAGCCTAATGATGGCCCAAGAAACACGTTCTTTGTGCAAAACATCATCTGGATCAAAGAATTTTCTAAACAGTTCTCCCATTGCAAGAAATAGGGTGTACATACTGACTCCTGTCACAAGGGGGAAGTAAATGAACATCAGTTAGATAGAGCATTTACCCCTGAACTAGAACATAACTGACAGATATATTGTATATTATTGCAAGATAAGGCCAATGTTAAATTGATTCACTTATGTCTGGCTTTGTTTTGATTGCTAAGTGCTATATATTTCAAGTTTCACAGAGTATGCTATGTATCACATTCAGTACCAAACACTTGACATTGAAAGTAAATGTTTGATATCTTTGTATTGCGCGAACCAACAAAAAATACATTTATGTGCACCTCAAGTAAAGTCACAAAGCCATAGAAACCCCATGTGATCTCTGTGACTGTGGCCTTGCTGTAGAAATCGTCACAACTATTATTCTCTACATAAAGGCAGCAAGTCAAACAATACTCTCCTTCATAAAACAACATAAAGCCTCACAGATTTGATTTCATGCTTCTTTACCTAATATCCAGGCCCTACAGGAGTTAGACAAATACCCCTGGGCAGTATTTCTTATTGTAACGCGGTATCGTCCCAGTACACACACATAAATACATGATATTCACTCTGAAACCACATCATCACATCACATGGGGAACCCTGTGGTGAAAGAGTACAACCACAATCATCTGATGGAGCAAAAAGGCCGCACATACACTCATAAACAATTTGCCGCTAGACACAAGTTTCACTAAAGTTCAAGAAGGCGTGACATAACAAAAATCCAATGCATTGCACACAATCCTGTACACTCAATGGCCACTTTATTAGGTAGACTTTGAATCTAAAAAACGTATCCCCAGTGAGGTCTTCTGCAGTTGTAGACCTGCTTCATGTTCTGTCATCTGTCATATGTTTTGTTCTGCAGACCTTGATGTAAAAAGTGGTTATCTGAACTAGTGAGACATTAACCTCATCAAACTCCCTGAAGATTGCATATTTCTCAAACCCTTCTCTGTGAACCATAGACATGTTGTTGTATCAATTTCTGAAATACCCAGAACTGTCCACCAAACTCAGTTAAATCATTCTTCTTCGGATCAGTTTGGAACTTCAGCAAGTTTGTCTTGAATATATGTGAATGACTAATGCATTGACTTGATGCAATGTGAGCTCAAAATAGGTAAACAGGTCTACCTAATAAAGTGGCCAGTCAGTGTTTTGTTTATGGTCAGAGGTGGACATAGTGAAAACCATGTGCACATTCATCTGGGGCAGAATGACGCAGCCCTGTCTAACGTCTGAGCCCTGTCCTGACTGAGAGGGTCACGGAGGAGAGGTTCAAATATGTGGAAAATGGAAAGCACCCACCAGAGCCAAACTATGTGAGAAGACAAGCATATTGATTGTTATTCACACAGATAGAGCCGAGGAAGATGATGAAATGTCTTATGTCTGTAAAAAATGGTTAAATATTTATTTTGGAAATATATGTAGAAATATTTGTAGAGAAATAGAATAGACTTTATTTTGACTTGTTCATCTGTCAAGATATACTGATACAATTTCATACAAGATTATTCATCTGCTTTTCACCCTGGTTATCTCATTCATTAGGGAGTCACATATTCACCTAAACAGTCCAAGAAAACCAATTAATCAATTAAAAAAAACGTTATTTGTCCTGTAAGGGCAATTAAAAAAACGCTCGTGGAGCAGTTTAGTAACAGCAGGTACGTTTGTGCAAAAAAGCATAATCACTTAAATAGCAACAATTCATAAATAATAGAGTACAATTTTTTCTACTGAATAAGGAATCAAAGAGACAGCTAGACCTACTGTACTTTTTAGCTAATATATTCTGACAGATTGCAATTTGCAGAACAGAAGCTGCTGCAGTCTGGATAATAGCAAATGCCATCTTGTTATAGATTATGTCAATAATATTTAGTTGAATTTAGCCAGATCTAGATGGGAGTCACTGGGCAAAACCAAGACTAAACTAGGCCTGTGCTGTCGTCCCCGACAGCAAGGTGTATATCGGCGAAAACGACCCCATACGTCTGCCCCGTACGTCTGCCCCGTACGTCTGCCCCGTACGTCTGCCCCGTACGTCT
>JAVQKC010111301.1:0-20675 GCA_036025475.1 Philypnodon macrostomus | reverse complement strand
TATTTAGTTATTGCGTTCACACCTTAAAGGCATTAATTAATTAACTAGGCCCACGCTGTTATGCAATTTTGTTTATGTTCAGCAGGATTAATGGCTCAATTAAAGTGCTTCAGGGCATTCATTCGTTAATTAATTAATTGTCATTAATCATACAAGTGCCAAACTCAATCCAGTTCAGCGTCTTTATGATATGTATCTGTGTGTAAACGTTGAAACTGATCCGACTGATTGTTTTTGAGTTATCATTTTCGCACGTAGGCTCTGTGGACGTGGGCGTGGACCAACCTGATTCCATAATATCGTTGTTTTGCCGATATAATAAATAATGTTTTTATTCCAGTGATAAACTGTGGTGATCCGGGTGTGCCCGCTAATGGCCTTCGTTACGGAGAAGACTTCACCATCAGTCAGAACATCACCTTCCAGTGCCAGCCTGGATACAGGATGGAGGAGGACGGTTCACCAGTGAGGACATGCACTCAGAACGGGACATGGAGCGGGTCTATGCCTCTGTGCTCAGGTAAATGTTTGCCCCCCCCCCCCCCCGTAGTCTCAATCTGACTGTTTATAATCTGTGTTTAATCCCTGTGTTGCAGCCGTGACCTGTCCATCCCCTCCTGTGATCAGTAATGGTGTTCTCCAGGGCAGTGATTTTGAGTGGGGCAGCAGTGTGAGTTACAGCTGCACCCCGGGATACGAGCTCTCATTCCCAGCCGTCCTGACCTGTGTGGCCAACGGCACCTGGAGCGGCATGCTACCACAGTGTTTACGTAAGCCCCAACATGCCTCTAACGTACATTTATATACATCAAACATGCTCGTATATTAGTCTTCAAAATCCCAGCTGTAAACACTGCAATCGTCCTTGACCAAGAGGCGGGTAGCACGGTTAGCATTTCAAACTTGAGAAATGGAGAAAAGAAATAGAGTTGGTTGGTTTTAGCACATAATTGTTGAATTCGGAATAACTGTCTCGACAAAATACAAACTCGCCCTTGACCGAGCAGCTGTCAACAGCGTTTGCAGTGAAGTGAATGTTTTTGCCATTGTTGTTTTTTTTGTTTAATTTTGAAGAGATTTCCATGAACAATAGTGTACTGCATCATGGATTTCTTCTTTCTTTATTGAGAGCTAGGGCTAAATGTGTGTATGTAGGAACATAACTGAGAACAGAGGCACGTTTTGTTAACACATATTCATGAAAGATCAAAAATGGGGAAAGGAATAAATGAGTTTTAAGTCTAGATATTTTTGCAGTGTCTACATGTGTCTTTGGCCCAAGTGACTGACAAGAAATATTTTAGAAAATCTGTTTTTATTATTGGGTTTTGGGGAAATATGTCCAGATATATAAATATGTTACATATTTGAGAAAGGCCAAGTAAGAAGAAAAATACATTAGTTTGCTATGAATTCCCAGCTGCAAACACAATCACCAGTCGCCCTTGACCGAGTGGATGTCAACACGGTGAGCATCTTAAACTGAAGTGAACATGTCTGTCTGCAGCTAAGTTTTGTGGCGACCTGGGTACTCCAGTCGGAGGTTTCAGAGAGGGAAGAAGTTTCATCTATCAATCAGAAGTGTCCTTCACATGTGCCCCTCCTCTTATCCTCGTCGGCACGGCAACCAGACTCTGTGAAAGCGAAGGGACCTGGAGTGGGACTCAGCCGCGCTGTATTGGTAAGTGCTAATACTTTGCCTTTTCCGTTTATTTTATTCTAATCAAGCAAGGACAGCTCTTAGCATTGGCACGATTAGTCACAAATTCATTGTTGTGGTTGGAGAGGTTATGTAATTATGTTGTTTCAGGTTTCATTATGTTTGTTGTTTATTTATTTTTTATCGTCCAGTTCTTCCAATAAATGTGTCCTGGCTGTACAAAAGTGAAGCCATTGACATTTTACATTACATTAAAGATTACACAATAACTTTAATCCAGGGTTCATAAACAATAGTTCTATCTTATTCTTCTTTCCAATCGTGACGTTTTTACAATCCTCAAAACAAGAGACTATGATTATTTATGATTCTATACAAGTTACAGTTTGTATATAAACCACTAATGCATGTCTAAACAAAAGCTCCGTGCCTAATATGCTCTTCAATTAACTCTCTAAGTTATTTGAAATGTACCGAGGCTGTTAACCTTCACCAAAAATTGATTTAAGATTTTACTGATGACTTTTTAATAGTCCCTGATGATCACCATCAATCACTGACTCCCACATGAGCCTAAGGCGGGTGTCTCACTCTCTTCAAACACCGGATCAAATGAAAAGGCAATGATGGCTTGTCCACCTCAGCCCTCTGCCCTTTGAGCGAGAGCTACCTGCATTTGCTTTGGCATAATTATTAAAACAGCATTACAAAATATTACACTCACTGGCCGCTTTATTAGGCAGACCTTGTCCCTAATAGAGTGTCCTTGATATAGTGGTTGAGTGGTTATCGGAGCTTATGTTGTCTTTCAAACCAAAACTTGACCTCTAGGCATTTTACCCAGGCATTTTCCAGTCACTAGAACATCTAGCTTTTATTGTATGAACCCCATTGTCTTTTTCATTCACTCTTTCATTCGGATGCTTGATTTGAACATCAGCAGGTTTGTGTGGGTAAATCCTACCTAATAAAGAGGTCAGTGGGTGCATGTGGAGTAAAACACTAAAAGCCCCGGCCATTGTCTGATCTGAAGACAATTCAATTCAATGTTACAAAAACACCTCTGTTTTACACTTTGACAAAATACTGTTTTGTTGGGGTTTTTTTTATCTTTTTATTTTCCTCATTATAAAAAGACTTTGTTATTTCTCCATTCATCAGTGTGATTAGGATGAACCAAAATATTTAGTTTTTGAAGTACAGTAATTACTCAAACTTTCAAGCCACTTCTAAGAGAATAAACACTCTGGGTTGACTTTTAAAAGTTGTTTATTGATGTTTTATGATAATGAATTTCTAAGAACTCACAGTATCTGGCTTAAAGATGTGCTGTGCGTAATTTCTCAAACAACTGTGTCTTGTGTTTTTTCATTACAATATTCCTTCATTATGGTATTCATTGGGCAGAATGTATCTATATAGGATCTATTGTCCAAAAACATATGGAGCTAAACAATTATGAGAGTGACTAGTATTCTTCAAAGCCATGTAGTACAGAAGTTTTCGAAAATGAAAAAAAAAAAAAAAAAAAGATTAAAATTGACTGTTCTATAAAGTAATATGTCAAAATTATTATTTTACTTTAGTTCATCCCCAGGCGTCTAACGCAAGATGAAATCAGAGTTTGTGGGCACTATAGTAGAAGTTGAGTATTTGAGTGCTGTGGCAGACCCCACAAACTGTGATTTGATCTTGCTCCAGAGGCCAGGGGACGGACTAATGTAAAACTCAAATGCTATTGGTCAAGCATTTTTTAAATAATCTTGGGAAAACACTGGACAACAGCTTGAAGTGTCAGCCCTGCACTAACCATTACCAAGGTTGTAACCTTCCTCAACCAGATATTTGGGGGATAGACTCTATTTGCAAACCCCTAAAATGAAACAAAAAAATGAAATTAATAATTAATTTACATTATAATATGACCGTGTGCTTGTTAAGCTGTGGGAAATGTATTCACCATATTCATCTGTAGACACATACACATAGCCTATAGATTCTGTCTGTTCTGATCCATGGAGCTATGCGTATAGATTAAAGACTAAAATCAAAGGAGATATTCAACCCACATACAGACTGCTCCCTGTGGGTCGGTCCAGCACCATGTGATGTTTATAGCACCACTTAACATGTCTGATGGAGAGCAGGTGCTTAGACAAGATCAAACCTGAAGCTGAATGGTAATAAACCCTGTCCTTTGTAACATGAGCAGCCTCTTGACTTCTATACCTTCATATGGGCTAGATGTGGAAATGCATGCATTTTCAAAGAAAATAATAAACTACAGTGAAATAGATCCTTTGGTGTCCCCAAAAGATTTCACACTGGGCCCTTCCATCACAAGCTAAGGTAACTTTCTGTAAAATAAAAACGTCACAGAGAAGCATTTGGGACGGTGTAGCCAGGGGCTCAGGGGTCCTCCCCACCAACTGTTTAGCTCATTAGTGTCATTCTTCTGGTGAAATGTAAAAAAAGTTGTTGATTTAAAAAAAATAAATACTGTATTGGACTGATATAGTACATTGTATACACGGTATTTTACACAGCCCTTACATTGTATCTACCTGATTAACTACAATGCAATACACTGTGTAACAAACTGTAATAACATGTAACTACATTGTACCTAAGCCTAACCCCAATCCTAACCTTAAACATTCTGTATGTACAATGTAGTTCCATGTCATTACAGTTTGTTACACAGTGTATTACATTGTACTTAATGAGGTAGATACAATGTAGTTAAGGGCTATGAAAAATATAGTGTGACCCCATTCACTCTCACAGTTAGTATTCTCTATCCCATTAACTAAACCTTCCTAGTATTGTAGTCTATGTGAGTTAATCAGATGAAACTAATTGAATTTGTATTTTTAAGGCAATTGATGTGTATATAAAATTAACTAGTCCAATTTTTCAGTGTTACAGACTCTGAAGTGGGTCTAATGTAGAAGAAAGTGAGGTCAGGGAGCACTGGCCCTCATGTCCAAGTAGTGTATCAGTAGGCGAACGCGTCTGTATGTGCCTTGTGTGATTGAGCATTAACACGTGACTGAAACCCAACGAGTTTTGAGCCAGTCTGCACTTTAAATAAGATGAACGAAGGATCGGCAGATTGGAAAAAAGAGAGATACAGTAAAAAAGGGTTCCGGAATGGAGGGAAGAGGGAGAGTGAAGCCGTCATTTCAGGAGCTGTATTGAATCGAGCTCCGCGTCAGGATGTGCTCTACATGCTGATGACACACACACACTCAAACAAGAGACCGGCTCCGGATTCGTTTTCCAGTGAAGTGCTACTGCCCCCTGCTGTAAGACGTGTAGATATGAACGAGAGCTGCTGTTACCATGACAACACACAGGGAAGGGATGGGAGGGTGTACATTGGTGTTCAGTTTTTTTAATGTCTTTTTTTTTAAATGGTAATGAAAAAGCAACCCTATAGATATCTTCCTTTAACTCTTTAATTTACTTTTTTCAGAGCCGACCAAAACAAGTTGTGATAATCCAGGGACGCCACGATACGGATCCCTAAATCGCACATTCGGATTCAAGGTAAAAAAAACAATACTCAAGAAACAATGGCAGAAACATACAATGTATTTCATCAGAATCTAACAAATGTAACAAGTCTCCTGTTTTTTCATGTAAAGAAAAAATAAGAATGCAATGCCCAAAAGTGACATATATATTAATCTTTAATAGTGTCAGGGTTAACGTCAGGTGAGCTAGGTTTGCGTAAGGCACTTGAATCCCGACTTCACTGAGAAGATGTTGAAATACAGTATTTTCAAACCAAAGAAATGTCATCAAGTGGCTCATTACGCTCTTGGTTTTGACACTTTTTAAGGAAAAATTTATCAACCTGCCATGGCCTGCTCCGTGTCTGTCAGGACGCTGCTGCATATATTACTCTTTCTGGTTCTGTTGTATGTGGGAGCTAATCTGAACCTATGACTTGCCATTAATCAATACTTAAACATAATTTTTAGAAAGAGCAAGGTAAGAGAAGTCATTGATAAAGTGTGTAGTGTAGGATATTGTCAAAAAAATGCTACAAAATATTGAGAATATTAAAAATGATTGATTGTTCTCTCTCTGACTATAATACGGATGCCCCTGGGGGTCCGAGGGCTCTCTATAGTGGTACTCGGGAGTCTTTTGCAATGCAAGTCTTGATGTAGTCCTGTTGTAGACCTTTTTGGTTTAGATCTGGATTAGCACTGGGGTGGTTTCAGAAACACTGGCCTAGAGGAAGATCAAATAGATTTAGTGAAAAAGTACATGAAGGTGGTTGGTGTGAGAGAAGAAAATTCAGGGTAGGGTTAGATAGAGGCTGATTCACTTTTGGAAACCGTCTAAAAGTGAAGTTCAATACTGGCTCATTCATTTATTAAAGCGTTCTCTATACACACTATAGCCCTCGTCCTTCTTCTCCACCACACTCTTCCTCAAATTTATCACTCTTGTTCTTGTCGGCTATCTACAGGTGGGGAGTGTGGTGTCGTTCCAATGCCAGCCAGGTCACTTGATACAAGGTTCCTCATCCCGAACCTGCCAACCTGATCTGACGTGGAGTGGGACACAGCCAGAATGCATACGTACGCTGAAAAAAAACACCTCAATTCTACCGAGCAAGCCTTTACCAATTTATCCACCCTAAATACATTCTTTCTTCAACTGCAGCTCATGCCTGTAAGCAGCCCGAGAGCCCATTGCATGTAGACGTAGTGGGAATGGATCTCCCCGGCTTTGGCTACACCCTGGTCTACAGCTGTCAGCCTGGCTACTTCCTGGCTGGAGGTTCAGAGCATAGGGTGTGTAAGAGCGACGGCACATGGACCGGAAAGATGCCAATATGTCGAGGTAAAGAGGTTATAAATCTCTCATCTACATCTAGTGCTCAGATTTAATTCTGATCTTATCGCAAGCCACTTCCAGAAGGTAGAAGAAGTCTTTTGCTCAAGGACACGTTGTCAGTAGCAGCACACACACTCACACAGACATATTGGCCATCTGGAGAGGGCTGACTTGCCCCGGTGAGTTACTTGGCCAGCCTGAACAACTCAAAAATGATACAAAAGCATTATATTTTATCCCATGTTGTTTAATATTTGGAGAAAAATAACTTTGGTTAGTTATAGATTTGTGACCAGGCACAAACTGTGAACTGTAGTAAAAAAAATCTCAGTTTTGTTTTGGAGCATTGTGTGAGTTGTTATGCAAGCTAATTGTAACTGAAGAAACCAATACTGAGTTAAGTGGTGGTGGTTTGGTGGGGCACACAACCATCAAATTTCAGCCTTTTTTTATCTCTATTCAGATTTAATCTCAGCAACCATTAACATTTAAAACACAGAACTAGTTTCACACTTAGTGAGTTCCTCCCAGAGGTAATCAGCCATAAGAGTGGTTGGTAGGCATGAGAATGATTTGCATGGCTCTAAACATTACCAAAACTGTTTAAAACTTACCCCGGGGAACATGAGTATGAATGCAAATCACGCTCAACTTCTGCTGCTAGTTTTTATCTATTTAAGTTTTAAAAGTTTGTCAAGATGAAACCACCTGAGTCGAAGTAAAAAGTGCATTGGTCTGATATTTTTCTCAAGGCTAGTGCCCTTGTGCCCTGTTAGTGGCCTTTAAAATCCGAGCACTCCCAGATCCAATTTGAGATTCTAGGACAAATGGTCTTTTTCTTGCTTGCTTTTACTTATTGGCAACAATGGCTGCATCTTGAAGCAATGGCGCGAGCTGGTCTGAATGACTAAGTCTAAATAATAAAAATAAACACTGCTTTTAAAGGGTGCTAACCACTGTCTATTTGCATTGCTTTACCAAAGACCTCTCTTCATCTTTCACACACTTAGACACATGTGACTTGCCTGTGACCAGTGATGCGTGTTAATTTGGTCACTGGGGTTATATACAGTGCCCATTTCTGATCATGTACTTAATATTCTTTGTCTAATGTCTCGTGTGTTTACAGCTGGAGAGAAGAAGAAGCCGGTGAAGCCAGCTACAGGGACACCCAGCCCAAAACTAAATGGTCAGTTTACTTACAGTCTTTTACATAAATATTCTCCCTTGCTGCAGTCTACCCACTAGCTTGTGTATCACACTGCTGTTTGATTTGTTTTGATACTAAACTGCTTTTATCTATTCATTTAAATAATTCATTGTACGTTTTTACTTCCAATGGTAAATCACACACTGGCGCTCTTGTGATGGTTTATTTCTATTTGTAAAACTGTTGCAGAAACAGTATATTTGTATACTACTATACAATACAGAACTTTCTAAAGCGGACTAACAGAACAATCACAATTGGACTATGCGGTATTTTTGTCTCGTAGATATATTGCTAACGTTGACAGCTAATCAAAACAAGACTAAAATGACGTCAGTGACAGGTGCCTTTGTTTTGATTGGGAGAACCTGGATAAATGAGTTACCCTTAAGCATACACTGTTTGGTCTTGAATGTTATATTGGCTAAGATAATGAAGGGTGCAAGGTAAAAATTGTCTACTTCGTTTAATTGCCTACACAGTCAAACAATGCCATATGATAAACGCATTATAAAAACTGAATGCAAGCGCTGTACCTACAGTCTGAATCTACTAAGCTGTGGCTGTAGTCATTTACCAAAACATATTTATGTACATACGAAACATACTTAAACACATAGATACTCTTTTGTGCTTCTACTACTACTTTGATACCTGTTCCTTTCAGCTAATTGTATGCAATGTTCAACAAACGAATGTCTAAATGTATATCCTGTGTCTCCGCCTCGTCCTCCCTGTGCTTCAGTCCCAGACGATGTTTTTGCTCCTAACTACATCTGGAAGGGCTCCTATAATTACCGCGGGAGGAAGCAGCCCATGACTCTGAGCATCACCAGCTTCAACTCCACCACAGGGCGGGTCAACGTAACCCTTAGCAATGGCAACATGGAGCTCCTGCTTTCAGGTATGTAATTATTATGAACCCCCCCCTGCACTGACATTGTGTGGTCAACATACTGTGGTTGCTCCATAGTGTACGGTAAACAGAATATGAGCATTATGAACTAACAGCATATGTAAATAGGAATCATCTGTGTTGAAATTAGACCTCAAGATGTCCTCTGGGCTTAGGACCCACATTCGTCATATACTCACAGACTGGTCGTGGTCTACTTGCCACAGCAGGCCCAGAGCAAAAACAATGCACAATACCACAAATCACACAAACACATTACATATACAGTACATCACAACCACATGAACTGGGTAGGGTGAGGATTGAACAGTCAACCCTGTTAGTGGGCCGTCTACTACTGAGCAGTAACAAATAAATACAGGCAATAGAGTGAGAAGATATTAACCAAGGTGAAGATAATTGTTGATCATTAACTTTGAAGGGGGCTTTTTCTATTTACATTTTTGCTACTATAAAGCTAGTAAGAGCTTTTATAGAAATACCAGATTTGAGTACTTTTAATTACATTTGTGTTTTCAAAACGTATCCATACTTTCCTTGAGCTTCCTACATCCTGACCTCAACACTCGATACACAAACACACTCCTATTCACCAGACAGGCCTCTCCAGGTCATACTACAGCATCAGCAGGGGGCTAAGACCCTATTAAAACACAAATCCTGCTCTCAAGACTGAATTGGTTTGTGGTGTAGTAGAAAACACCATAATATCACAAACCACACAGCCCTCTACCCGACTTTTAACATCTGTCTTGTGGCTTAAAGGAGCAGCATTAGATCAATAACTGCTAAAGCCACACTCCGCGCCGGGACCGAAAGGCCAGCCGGCTGCATAAAACCTCTTCTTTTTTCACTGGAGATTAGGATGTCAGTTTTCTCTTGTAAAGCATAGTAGTTTGCTGGTGCAACATGCTGGCAGACAGACTAAATTTGTTATCTGTGTCTGGGCATGAAGTTCTCATTCTATCTTGCAGACAACTCCACAAGCAAGATATATGCAAAAATACATATTCAGTGGTAATGTGCAATGAGTCTCAAATGGGTCAGGACTTAAAAGTGGATCAGAGAGGTTCAATGGCAAGGATTTAATGCTCAGCTTAGTGGTTTGAATATCACATATGGTCAAACTCATTTAAAATACATGTGTAAGAGGTTGTAGTTGGTTGTAAGAAAATACAAAAGCAACAGTCATGCAGATTACCGTAAAATGAATGGGGACAAAAGTGGGTGTCACAATCAGACCTGACTGCTTTAGTGTGTGTTTAACTTCCTTAAAAATTACTGAATTTTGACTGAGATTGTTTGTTTTCAGGAGTATACAAGGCTTCTGAGGCTAGGCTTCTATTACTGATGTACCAAGTGAACTATGTGAACCAGGGAAACCAGGCCAAAAACTCAGCCATCTCTTCTGCCAAGATTATCGAGGACTCCTGGACCATGGACGGATTTGTAAGTGAAATATTTGGATTTTTAAATGGCCCATTTTCAAAAGAACAATTGGACATTGGCAAAAAATTGGTGTAATAAATATTGGCATGCTGAATATGGTGTATAAAATCAACCATAACCATAACACACACAATACGCAAATTATTTTTTTACAATTCATCCAGGTTTCTGCAGAGCCTGATGGTTCTAGTTACGTGTTCCAAGGCTTCATTCAGGGAAAAGATTACGGACAGTTTGGACTCCAAAGACTAGGTAAGACTGCACTAAATGACTTTCTAGATCAGGGGTGTCCAAACTATGGCCCGGGGGACAAATGCGGCCCGCAGAGCAATTTTTTGTGGCCCTCGGGTTTACCTCTCAATTGGCCCAAACTGTATTTTTACTGCATGAGACTCTACATAATCGAATTCTCTTTTTGAGTTGGATGTGTAAGAAGATTTTATTTACATTTGTTTCACTTTTCTGTGTCGTTATAATATAAGCCAGAAGCTATGTGGCCAGTAAACAGCTACAACCGAAGGGGACTTTTGAAGTGAAGTGAAACTGGTCACTTCAGAGAGTGGCGCTCCTCAGTATTACTTTTTGACCATGTGGCCCTTAGTGAACAAAGTTTGGGCACCCCTGTTCTAGATACTTAAGTGCTCTACGCATTTTTAACACATGTTTTTTCTGTGTGTGTATAACAGGGTTAAATATGTCCGAGAGTCAGAATTCGCCACCGCCTCAACTCGGTACCAACAGTAGTTCTGTGGCTATCGCTATTCTGGTGCCTTTTTTTGCTCTTATCTTCACCGGCTTTGGCTTCTATCTCTACAAACAAAGGTAAGACGCTCAGTAAACATTACATGCCGTATATTTCAAAAGATACAATATCCAGTGAGTGGCAGTTATGTGGGTGAAAATGCCTTGTTGATGCCAGAGGTCAGAGACTGGTTTGAGATAACGGGAAGGCAACACTTGGTCAGATAAGCACTTGTTACAAGGCCTTCAGAAGACCATCTCTGAATGCATTAGATAACCAATATGATGCAGGTAGACTACCATAGTTGAAGCTCCCACCAGGTTCCAGGGTCATTAAAATAGCAATGTGCTTAGAAAATCAGACTTAAATGGATCTCTCAGCAAAGGCGGTTATTAGAGAGGCTGATGTGAATCTCCCTATGCTTCCTAGGTCTTTGTTTAATCCTGCTTAAAGTTTGTTTACTATGTCCCACTCCCCAAACCACTGCTTTTATATCTGTATGCTAATATCTCTTCATTTTGTCTTACAGAACCACACCAAAAACCCAGTACACAGGCTGTTCAGTTCACGAAAACAACAATGGCCAGGCAGCCTTTGAGAATCCCATGTACAACACCAACGCCAAGGCAGTGGAGGGGAAAGCAGTGCGGTTCGATCCAAATCTAAATACTGTCTGCACCATGGTCTGAGGATTGATTATGCTCACTTGAATTAAATGACTCTGATATCTAATGGGACCACAAGCGCTACAAGGTTGTGGAGGTGAGAGCTGTGTGTGCTTCAACTCAGCGCCGGCCACATAGCTAGAAATGGATTGGAAATGGTCTTCAGTCCAAGCTAAATCCACTAAGGAATAAGAAAAACTGTCCACCTTTAATAAATCTGCAAAGTTGTTAGTGATATCTGGATGGCAACAGGAAGAAAAAGACGCACGTGAAGTCAAAGTATAGCTAACAGTCATACACGGCCATTAGACTTGGTGCTTCTCTTCAGCCCTCTCTGCCATCTAACAGAAACAGTCCTAGCTTTTACCCGGAGTCACATGACATGTCACTATAACCTGAAAAACATTGTTACTCTGAGTCTGCCTTCACAAAGTGGGAGCACACATTCATAGTTATACACTATAGAGAAAATCTACACTGAACACCTGCGGTCTTTCCACTCAAAGAACAGTGGAGATGTGATGCAGTTTGGACCATGACATAAAGATGTCATTAAAGACACTGTGAAGCAAGAATACTGTCTCTACTCGTCCCAACACTGACTGTAACTCGTCACATTTTCTGTTTAAATTGAAAAGATACTAACTACAAAGCAGATGAAACATGAAGCCACCGTAATCCAGACTAATCTGGAATTATAGTAAAACTAAAGCAAAGGTGAAAGAGGAGCTTGCACTAACAACAGACTCGATTCAGAAACTGCTCCTAACTCTGAAGACAAACATAAACTGATGAAATCTAAATGCCCCCAATCAGTGTCTTTCCGACCAAAATCAGCTAAAGGCCAGGCCCTTCTTCACACTGGATCAGACACAAGAGGGTCAGATGTTCCTGATCTGTGAGACTCACAGAGGACTCTGGTGAAATAAACTAAGACAAAGACTTTGGAAACAGAGAAGCTCTGGCACTAAAGCACATTCTGCAGGAACACTACCTGTCTGCCCAGTCCCACTCACAGTGGACTCAACTAAAGGTCAGCAGACCAGAGAAGCTGAAACATGACAGGTTTACATACTGCTCATATCTCAAGAGCGGACAGAGGATATTAAAATATATTAAGACAAATGGAAAACACAGGTTAAAAAAGCAGGGTCTCAAGACTCCACCGCCCTGTGTCTCTGCTCTTCAGCTGAATACATGAAAGTATTCAGCTGTGTCTCTGCTCTTCAGCTGTGTCTCTGCTCTTCAGCTGAATACATGAGAGTTTTACAGACTCACAGGAGACACAAAACTAAAGGTTTTGTCCTAATATTGTGGATGTAGGTCCACTGTGATCCTGCACTCTATGAGTGCTTCTCTTCTTTCTTTGTTATTGCTGCAGAATCTTCTGATCTGTAAATCTATTGCATATATATTCGGGAGCATTCACCCATCTATATTTTTGTGCCCTATATTTAGCAGAAGGGAGGGGCCTGATGGAAAGATGGACTATCACAGAGTTTTTAAAAGAAATAACTAAAAGATTCTACAGTATGTGATATTCAGAGGAGTCATGGTTCTTTTGTAACATTTTCAGTTTTTGTGGCGTTTCTCTCTCCATCGCTGTCTTTCCAACTGAGGCAATCATCAGGTAATGTTGTCATTGTTGAGGTTAAGTTTGCCAGCAACAATCATACAGTTTTATTACAACGCAGATTCGTAAATCTGTCTTTACAAGTTTTAACTCCGCCCTTCTGGTTTGTTTGTTTATTACTGTGTCGGAAATATTAGTATTCTTGTGTTAGTATTTTCAGTTGAAAACTGCACTTTAGCCGAAGAGGTAATGTGATGCTGCCCAGAATTTGACATTTTAAAATTCCAAATTCATTTTGTGTGTTCCATGAGATGTCAACAAATAGTATTATATGCCCCAATATTTCAGAATGACTCTTTTTTTTCTAGAGAGCAACACTATGAAAATAATAAGTATTAAAATTGCTGGTAAACTGCCCAATATATATAGTGTGGATGATGTGCTTTGCAAAACAGTGTATGTGTTTCCAGGTGGTTAAAGATCTGAACTGAATTTTCAAATTGATTTGAAGAGGATTATTTCTGATGGTTCAAGTTTGCGTCATTGGGTATTCTTTTCCACAAATTACATAAATTAATTTAGTTTGTAAATTATGATAAAAGTAAAACACATAAAAAAGCCTTATAACCTCAATGTTCCCAATAATGCTGGTAAATATTTTACATCTGCCCTTTGTTTTGCCACTGATGAACCATTACTGAGATGTCAGATGAACATGCATAATATTAATGATTATTGTATAAGTTTACATTTTTGAGTGTCCACAGTATTAAAAGGTAAATATAAATAGATCCATTGCATTCCTCAAGCATTCCTAAATTGCCAGCATACATATTCATAGCACTTAAAAACACACTAAAATCTATGTGTACGTTTTGACTTGATCTTTAATGTTTTATAATTTGCTGTTGTTGCTGTTGTCGTCGTTTTGTTCGGTATGGATCTGACACAGTGCCTACCAAAAACCATGGGACCCTCCCTGTTATGGACACACCTTTTGGGCACACACACACACCTGGCGACGCCCCTGCTCCAGCTTTTATTCCTTCATCAGAAGTCATTCTTTTCTAAGCTTCAGTCTATTTTGCCACAAGCTTATCCTACTGACTGACTGCAATAAGACCCATGTGATTTGAAAGACTTGACCGTTTCTGCCTGGGGACATTGGAAATATTCACCATTTGAAGAAAAAAATAAAATAAAATATAGAATAAAAAGTGTTTTGTACAGAAATATATTTTTATGATGAAATATTTGTAAAATGTATGAATCTATTATGTAAATTTTCAATGCAATGTAAGATTAAAAAAGGCTAATTGCTTTTTGTAAACGGTGTCTTATTTATTTACTTTGTTTAGTTTGTAAGCAACAAAACTCAAAAAGGAACTGACAGAGTTTAATGAAAGGTTTAGATCAGTGTTGCGTTTCAGTCAATGTGATGGTAACTGCTGTCTCAAGAAGATTATGTAGGACTCTGGTGGAAAGAAAACCCGCTGAAGTATTTCTTGGCTCTTTATTTGCCAAACACAGGCTAATGTAGCCAACGCCAGCTAGCTAACACTAGCAAAACTTACAGTAACGGTAGAAGAAGAACGCTCTCAGATAACAGCCAATCACAGTGAGCAACCCATTGTCATAGCAACCAAAGTAAACAGGCATTCAAAGACGTTAGTAATTTAACTTGAGGCACATTAACGTTCAAGTTTGTAACCACACTGACAGAACAGCCTCAGCTTAACAGGAATCACATTGGGTCAATACAATATTAATACAATAATTACTCATTATCAAGAAGCCTTGGTGAAGCTAGCCTATTATATGTTCTCTGAGGAGATCTAACTTCAGGCTATTGTGTGGCCTAATATCATGTAATAAATCTGTTCAATGAGAATCGAGGTGGAAAGTGTAAGGTCAAATTCAGGGTGATTTCAAAGTGCCTACATTGGCACATTGTTACTTTAATAATTGAATTCCATATTTTGATAATAATAATAGCCTGTGTGTAGTGTAGGAGCCCAGGTGATGAAGCGGCATGACTTTGTGGGCATTACTTACTGGAAGGACACTAGTAGAGAGCGCACAAGGCCATATCCGCTGTTTCAATCAAACGCCCAATCTGGCAACCTTAGATAAAGCAATAAAAAACTCTCGAGCTCCGCCACTCAATATGGATCTGCTCCAAATCATTGTAGCGTTGTCCTTACGTAGCCTTAAACTGTTTGAATGGCCCCTAAACTTCCAAAACGTGAAATGTGTATAAAATATTGTCATATCTCACTGACTGCGTAAAGTCTGCTCACATTGGCCCACGTGCTGCTCTATTGAGGAATCACACAGAAGCTAACCTGTGGCTAAATGTAGGCCTAATTACCTAAAAACAACTCTCTACTCCAGAAAGAAAATGGAAGATAACCAAACATCGATGTGTTGATACAAGAAGGTAAGCCATAATTCTAAAATGTATACAATAGGCTTCTACTGGGTTGTTTTTGTTAGCATTCTCAAAAAAATAAAATGAATGTGCCCAATTCAATGCGTTTTGGGCGAAGAAAATTGCGGCATCATTTGGTAATAATTTAAAACCTCGTTGACATGTAGGTTCCCTCTACTGTTCAGCATATTGAGTGCCGCTATTGACGATTTAGGCGAATTTGTGTATGTCGTTCCATTAACTGACCAGCAGATGGCGCCAACATATTAATAGCGAGAGAGGCTTTTTATTGAGGCTTTGTTATTGATCTCAGTATTAAATGTGTTATAGCTACAATCCCCTTTTTAATTCAGTTTCAGTTAAATTTCACGTCTATAGCACAGTATCACAACATTTGCTGACTCCAATGGCTTTACAGAAATGGAGAATAAATAATAAAACAAATCAACTGGTATGGTAACGGGTAGGGCTGGCTCTGCACTTTTTTGTTCCAGAATTGTTCAAATATATGAGTAAAAATTATATTAAATCATGTTTTTTTATCAACTTTTTCCTTAAGTTTCTACTGTAATGACCCAAAGTGACCAACAGATGGCACTGGCTGTCCTTGTATTAATAACTGTAGCTCAAGAAATTCTTCAGTTTTCCTGTTTACAATGCAAAGTAGATATTAATGCAATGCAAACAAAACTATACCTGTTCACGAAAATCAACTTTATTTCCTAAACGAAGATGCTTTTGAGCTCACTTAGCTAAAAAAACGTTATTTCTGAATTATTATTAGTGTCTTTTTTTAAAGATTTCACCTTCTCGCTGATCACGTAGACTGGGTCCTCTTTCTGGCTGGGATAAAGAGGAGAACCTACACAAGAGCCTGTCCTGCTGAGTGTGGAGCGAACTGGGACAAGATAAGGATACCCCTAGTCCTTCTGTGACCTGCCCCCAACCCCATGTGAGTGCTAAAGTCTCCAAAGAGACTCAGTTAATTTCTGTAGACTTTACATTATACACCTCAATATTTTTGTAGTTATTTTACTTTTGATACATAAAGAGAATGTGTCAAAAGTATAAATGAGTTTTGAATTGGCCACAGTTTGTTTGATTAGAGGTCAACATAGAAAAATAATATAAAATCTAATAATATAATATAATTGTCTGCATCTTATTCTGTTATCAAATATATTGGGTAAATTTGATTTTGAACTTTAAATTATAACTCGTATCAAATTGCAACTTCAGTTTTCTATCCCTACAATGCAATTTTATGTTTTCATCTTTTATAACATATTTTGAGATTACCACAGTTTACCCTGTACGTGTCCTGAACTATCAGAAGAATATTTCAGCTATCACACCCTCATTATATCTCATTTGGTTTCATTACAAAAGCTTCTTTCGATCATCATCATCATCTTGAATCCTGGCAGAAAGCGTTCCCACATTTTCCCGCAGCGTTCCCTTCTTTGACCGCTCTCTCGGATCAATCCGGGATTAGGCTTGATTACACGGACGGCCCACTGGGACGCTTTATTTCAATGAATTAGTTCAGCAAGTGAACAGAACTGCAACAGAACGGTATTTTGTAGCAGCCACATTAATTATGCATCTCGTGTGGATATTCTGCGGATATCGGGCGGCCTTGATCATCTTTTCTATGGTTGAAATTGAGAGTGAGAGAAATGGTTAATTGCCAGTGTTGTCATGTGTAATCATGGCGGTGTTTCATGTACAATGGCAGCCTATATGTTTGTTATTTATTCATGTGTTTATAGAAATATGATAAAAAAAGAAGATAGTGTTTGTGTGAAATGTTTTACAGTGAGACATAATGCAAGATACAGTATACAATTCATTTGGTGCAATGTCATTAGTTTACACAATTATACTTAACTGTAATTAACATAACTGTATCTGTTTTCTGTAAATACCCATAGTGTTGAAATATGATTGTCAAGTACAGATAAATCAGCTAATGCAGTACCCAGAGAATCCAGTAAGTCCCACAACTCAAAATATTTAAAAATGCAAATGCAATGCAACTATTTCCATATGGCAGTATTTAAAACCAGTGTCTTTCCCTAAAGGCTCGTTTGTAATAGACAAAGAGCGGGATTATGTGTAGGCACTTGTACTGAACCAGTGCTGAACCAGTGCTGAACCAGTGCTGAACCAGTGGGTAAAATAATACAGCTGCACTGTGGAAAGTAAAGGAAAATGCAGAAGGTTTGATTTGTGATGCATAACATTGGCACAGCATGGCTGATGTGTATAAGAATGCTGACATGTTCTTCAGTATTCTGAGGTATTTTGAGGGTTAAGGCTTTTTATCAGGAGGTACGTGATACCTGTTTGTATTTAAAACAATAGGAGTGGGGCCTTTTCCTAACTTAGACTGGTGTGACACTATATGTGGTACAAAGTGAATGTACGTGTTCTTGTGAAAGTCCTCAGGCCTATCCTCTTCAGGTCAATACGAGCAGGCGCCACAGTGTGACCAGCGCGGGACACATGTAAAGTGACTCTACACCAGCCCATCCCCCACATCTCTGCACACATTTGCCCTTAACAACAACCATTGATTTCTATCCTGATGAGGATCTAGCCAGTATTTAATCTTACATTGTAGCCCCTCGCTGTAGGACATGGCTGAGCATGTCATGCTAATCGATTGTTCACAGCAGCAGTGGAGCTCAGTTTATCTGGCGAGGGAGAGGACCTGTAGGAGACAACCTGCTGTCTCTGCCAGGATTATGACAATGGCATGCCAAATTCAGACATTTCCCATAAATAATTTAATATTTCTATGATTAGATTTTTTAAATAATTGTATATGGTGTACTTTTTAACCTGCTAAAACATGTAAACAGAAAATGACTTTTATCGGCCTGTGCACAGTTTCTTGTGCTGTTTTTGGTTTTTGACAGTATTGCTTTATTGTGCCTGTTAAAGCAAAACTACACATTGTAATAAATAGTGTCATTTACTTCAATCAAAAATATGTTGCATGTAATTTCCTATGAAAAGATTTATACATCGCTTTATTTCACCTAACCTATTTTCCATTAAAAAACCCTAATGCTAACGTTGTTAAAGCCTATTGAGCCATTCAGCACCACAGAGTGGTACTACGTTTCAGTGTTGTAAACACATCAGTGCATGCCCTGCTCTGCTGCCGCCTCCTGTCATAATGTTATGTCATTTTAGAAAAGCACACACCACGGGCTGGAAACACTAATTAGGCAGCATTAAAGCAAAAATAAAAATAAGGAAAAAACAGTGGTTTTTATGTTAGTGTGGCGAGTGACTCCAGCCACAGACTCAACTGTGTTAGTGGAACAATGTGTACAGGGTGAAAGTAAAGACCTAGTTTTCAAACTTTTAATAACTATATCTATAACATATAGAAATGTTGCATGACAACTTTTTTTTATTTTATTTTAGTGATTTTTCTATGGAAAATCTAAAGGCCCATCAAAACATGGAAACATGTTTAATGCATTTTCACCGTTCAGTTTACGATCCTTTAAATGTTATTTTAGTGGTGGTTCTGGGTAACACAAACTCCCTTCAGCTAAAACATGAATCTCATAAAATAACGATTGATACACTGAGTATCAGGTTATGAATGGTTTCTAACGTGGGTTTAATGGGTTAGGTGCTGGGAGTTTGTCAGGTAAACAACAAAAGTGCCACCTTGTTGTTTTGTTTGTGTTGTAATTAGTGCGTGGCCTTGTGCATGGGGCTCTGAAGCAGCAGATCCGCTCACAAGCCGAGGTGAAGTGCTTGTTAACTGGTGATTTATGAGCCTGCCTTATTATACTGAGATTTCATTGATTTGTGAAAATTGCCCAGCCCCCAGTTATTGTGTGCGTTTCACTGTGAGAGGGGAGTCTGGTCAAAACTGATTTACTTAATGTTTAATGAGTTTGGCTCTAAATCTTGTGGTCAACAACAGCTTGTGTGTGGGTTCTTACATAGGCCTGTGGACTTGTCGGGCCCGAATGAAGATGAAGTGACAAATATATTCAATTATATTCAATAGACCGGAGGTTTTTGACATTGGTCTATACAGTATAAGCAAAAAATTATACCACAGTATTTTTCAGAATCATGACTGCATTTTTTTGTTACTAACTAATTTGAATGCTTCGGCCTGTGTATTGATGTGTTAGCCCTGCGACCTATCTCTGCTATAGTTGCAGGGATAGGCTCCAGTCAATGAAGTGAATGAAATATACAGTCAAATATTCAAAGACATTGTTCTCAGGAGAATAATGGAAGCAAAATAAACAAATAAGATACATACTAGTTATTACTGGTATCCTGCTTACAATATAACACTCTCCGATTTCCCGTACTGCTGACTTCATGCTTGCTTTGCCCAGAAAACCTCATCCCCTTCATCTTGCAAGGAGCTCCAGATAAACCAAAGATATAGGCGTGGAAGAAGGCTCCACTGGGCTGTGTGTTGTGTAGCTTTGCTTGTACTCGTCTGTGCGATCTGTTTGACTTGGGTAATTGAAAGTGTTTTAAACTATTATAGCAACCGGAGGGGCTTGTTTAAGTGTCGAGCTGCCAGTCAGGCGGGTGGGCCGAAAGCATACAGCCGCCAAGCCCTGTCACTCAAATGGAAACTAGAAGTGTCGGCTTAATGGATTTCTCCATCTCAGCAGCGGACAGCTCGAGGAAGAGGGGAAGAGGAGAAAAAATAAAATAAAAATCATTGCATTGTCATGTGGCAGCAAGTGTGTGAGCTATCAAAACGACTAGGTGGATGGTAACTGTCTGTGGCTGGTGTCGGGGCTGCCGTGCTGGAAGTGAGTTGCGGGTTTGAAGGTGTGTGTTTTGTGTAAAAGCTGAAGCAGGTGAGGTGGTATGTAGTAGGTGTCACTGCTGTAGAAGAGGAGGAGAAGCAGACAGACAGACGCTTTGTGGCTGTCTCCAGAGGCTTTTGTTGTGGTTTGAGGCACTAAGAGGGGTCATGGCAACCTTAAAACAAGTTTGATTTTCTCTCTCTGTGAGTGGAGAAAAGTATGTTGTATTTGCTTAAATGTCTTAAAGAAACAGAAAATGTCACATAATAAACACAATTTGTATACTACTACTACTACTACTACTACTACTACTACTACTACTACTACTACTACTACTACTACTACTACTACTACTACT
>JAVQKC010111288.1:0-44336 GCA_036025475.1 Philypnodon macrostomus | reverse complement strand
AAGAATGTGTCAAAAAACTCCTTGGGTATTTTATCAGATCAGAGATTAAAGAGGTAAAGTTGTTGTTTACTTGGTAGGCTCAAAATGCTGCAGCATGGGGTATAAAAACTGTCATGGCTGTGATCAAGACATTTGCATCATTGTGCAGACAGATTAAAAACAGATACACATTGTGAATGCATGGGTCAAAGTCAAGATAGTAAAAATGGCTGCATTGAAAAGACAGAGGGGAGGACATAATGAAGAGACACAGCGGTGTGAGGAGGAAGGAAGAGATTAGAGCTGAAACAGGAGGAGGATGGGACTTCAGGGATGAGTGAGAGTGACAGCCTGACCTGGAATGTCTTTGTCCAAATAGACTAATATTTGCTCTAGGACTTTGCACATTTTACTTTGCAGCTATTTGTTGGAGACAAAGATAAATTAAAAGGCATCTAGTCATGAGATTACATAGCACAACTTATTTGGTTATTGCACATTGCATGTTTAAGATAAGCCAATTTTGTTTACTTTAGAAATCCTGTTTGCAACCAAAGTTTATTCCTGCTTCATCATTATCAAACAATAATTCAAGAACATATATCCAAAATGTACATGGTGGATATATGTAACTAAATCAGACAGAATGGAGATGTCTCAACTCCTTGCACATTTTGCCAAGACACAGTTGTGGACACCCTCCCCCTCGTCATCCTCTGTTCATGGCAGGGAGTCTGGGCTTGTGTCAGCCGGGAGTCTGCCTGAAGGCAGCCTCACAGCAGGCCAGTCATAACGGCGGCACTTTGAAGTCTTTGTGGTGAGAGTTTGTGCCTGATGTCCATGCTCATTAACTCGGTCAATGAGAGATCAATGTAAAACTGCAGAAAGTAGCATTGATTCAAAATTACCATCCATTTGCCTTTCGGAGTTTAGGCCTCAATCAGCCTGGACAAGTCACATTGAACAAAACAGTAAAGTCCCATCTCTTCTCTAACAAAGAAAGAAAGATAGAACCATAGCTTCTTACTCTTTGGGCTCAAAGACCTGAGTCATTTCACACTTTGCACAAAACATCCCATGGAGCCTCTTTAATGATTAGAAGATTACCTACTTTTGGCACCTTTCTGTCAGTCAGACAGACACAGGGAACCATGAAAGTAGTCCAGACCTGTCTCTGATGAGATGACCCACATTGTAAAGAACACTTAACACCTTCAAACTGCACACATCATGTCTCCTGTGGCAGATTTTACTTCCCACAGTCACTATTTATTTGAACTTGCCAGTAGAGTACATGCTGTAGATAGAAATAGCATTTTGATGATATAGTGTGAAATGATATGCTATCTCACTGGTAAATAATAATATACAATTAAAAATGTCTTATAAAACCATTTTAATTACCTTTTAAACTGATTGACCCTCACTGAAATCACTTAATACTTCAGAAAGTGCAATAACCACCCTGTGCCACAAACTCGGTTTAAGCTCAGTACAAGCACAACTCTTCCTCTTCTTGTTTTTGCTCCAACCATAGATTTATCAAAGACCCCACACAGACTCCCACTGTACACAGTCTCAGGATCAGCTGTATCTAAATATTTGAGAAGACTGTGTCTGTAATTAAACCAGAGCATTCCTTTGCAGTCTCCCCGACCATCAGCCCACTGCCCTGCTGCTGTTCTCCTCTTCCTTCCTCTAGTTTGACCTTTGCTATAGTTGCCTAGAAATGGGATGTTTGAAAATCTACCAAAAACAATGAAACTGTGGGAAACCTCTGCTGAACAACTGTCTTGACATCCATGAGTTCCTCCGGCTTTCCGCACTAACCCTCACCACCACCACCACCACCACTGTCTCTCATTCTCAGACACGGCTCAGCTCTAACGGCACCGCTTCATTTACCATTGAGAGAAAGTAAAATGTCACGCTTTGTCTGACCTACTCTGTCTCATGAGCAGAAGGTGGGCTTTCCTGAGAGTAGTAATGATATGTTAGGATGGCCCGTATGGCAAACACAGGAACTGTGAGTCAGCATCACTCCACACCGTTTGGTTACAAAACTTTGGGGTTTGTGTCAAGCCTGGGCCTGCGGGAATATCGGGCCTAAATCCTTTCTCTACTCGGCTGCTTCCTCTCATTAGAATTTGCCCAAATCCTGCCTTTATGACTGTGTTTGCTCTGCTGAGCTCACTAATGCTCTCTAGGCTCCCTCACAAGCTAGGTGTTTATGTGCATGTGTGTTTGCTTTGGCCTGCCCAGTAATGCTTCCCATCCTGTCACAATCAACATGGACGCAATGCAGATTTCACACAAAGGCCTGAGTTTGGGAACACACACCTAGTAAAGAGCATGTCCCTGAAAATGAAGCAACAGTGCTAAGAAATATAAACATAGAGTGCACATGGGCTTGTGAGTGCATTTGTAAACAGGCTCTTTTTATGAAGCAGGGATGGTCTATGGAGAGCTGCTCTCATTTCAAACATCATTTATTTATTTATCAACCCCCAGTGTACTGTATGACAGACAGAGTGACACATACCACCAACACACACCAGCAATCAACCCCATTCCCTCAACTAACACCCCACTTTATTCTTCCATCAAATCGATGGAGTGTTTTGTCACCCAGCACTGCCTTTTGTGCAATATTCATCAGAAGAAAAAAGCTCATCTCGCACTCAATGAATTTTCATAAAGTGTGGTGAGCCCTGATTGGTGAATGAAAGGCTGGAGGCTTGGCACATACACAAAACAACACACACACAACACACACTAACAGCCTTATTATCAATGCTTCAAGTCAGGCTTTGTTTTGTACTGTTGAATTCTGACAGTGATTTATGAAGAAGGGGAGTCACACTACACCATGATACACATAGACTCACAAAGCAAGGTTACAGGCCTAAACGGGGGCACAAAAAAGGTTAGCACTCCACCAACAAAGCCACGCTGACAGCAGTTCACGCAGTGGTCCCAGGTCAACCCCACATCAATACACTCCAATGAATCAATTCTGCCAACCAAATAACTAAATGCTTTCAAAAAGTTATTTTTGTGAATACAAAGAATATGGCTCTGTTTCTTTTGACTCAATGATCTTTTCCAGGAACTGTGTGTGGTCTTAAAGAAATTGTCCTCATGTCATACTTTTATTATTATACATAGTTATTATTGTGTGCTGTTGTCATTTTCTGGTGCATTATAACTGTGGCAGGTTTAGAGCCCTTATGAGGCCAGACACACCCCAGCTTTCAGCACAGGTATGCCCTTTTACAGTGCCAGGTATTCTCTCCATCTGTGTGGGCATGTTAAAGATTTTTGAATGGGTTATGGATTACAGCTGAGATGAGGACACCACATTCCTTCTGACTCATTGGAGAGAAGAGAACACAAGGCAGTGGTTTAGCTCAGAATCTGCAAATGTTTTAGCAGGTCAACTTTGGAGCACACATACACTGAAAGAATACAAAATCCCTAGTGAATACTTTTGTAAACAGTATTCCCCAGAGTTTATTCAGTGCTACCAGGATACATTTGGACAGTGTTAGGAAATGCTGGAAAAATGTTATAGACATGGAGCGAACAGGGTCAGAGACATTGATCAATCTTGAATAAGAGACCTTTTAATAATAATGTTTGTCTCTGGTTGCTGATTTCACCTCCTGTCACTTGGTTGTTTATGTGAAACAGTTGGGTTTATAAATTCCACCGAATTCCCCAAGGCCTTAAAGCCACAGCCAGCTTGGCATTGAAGAGTAGGAATTGATTAAGAGGCTATACCCTGGTGTGTGTTTAATTGAATGAGCCAAACCCATGATGCAGAAGGACAGAGTGTAGAAATAGCAAAGGCAGAGCAGGTGTGAGGTGCCCCTAAACTCCATTGACCACTAATAGCCACTCTTCTATTCAGCTGTGTGTAATTGCTGTTACAGTGCTGGCTTGTTTCTCTTTAGTGTGATACTCCGGTTTTTGTGGCCCTCACGAATTATGTTTTCTGGGATCCCCTCCAGCCCCTCCCCCTGCTTGTTGACTGACAGTCCGGCTGCCTCCTGGCCCGGGCTGGCTCTGAGCAGAGGAGTGGGTGACTGAATAGACTAATAAATGGTGAGGGAGGGGTCGGTCACACCCAGGCCTATTGAAAAACCCCTGTCACGCCTGACCCTTAACCAAACACACACATGTATTGATAGTGAACAATCCGGCATGCACACCAATGTAGTCACACACCTTCACGTCACCTCTGTCAGCCCTGACCCCGTACCAAATACCCTGCTCCCCCTGTATCCACGGTGACCAAGTGAGGCCCCAACAATTGCTTAGCAACCGGGGGAACAATGAGCTCCAAGGCGACGGAATGGCTTGAGCAAAGGGCAGGCTATTCTCTGGAGATGGAGGCAGAGATGGAGGGATGGCAGCGGAGGGAGTCGTGGAGGTGAAGGGGTGATGGGAAGAGTGTTCAAACACATCTTTAACCGCGTCACAAAGAGGTGCCTGCCTGGGAAACGACATAGTGCTGCTCTAACCCCGCTAGTCAACTGGGCCTTCACAGACAGGTCAGAAAGATCCGTGCTCTGACCTCTGTATCTTAAGGTAATTCTTCCAAGGGCAGGAGGGAAAGCCAAAGCAAAGCCAGTGCAAAGGCTAAGTAAACTTTATGCTATTAAGGATTTTAGAGAAGATTTTAATCAAATTATCAAATTAATGAGTTATTAAGTAATTTTCTGGTTGGGCGACTAACCATAAATCCAGTGGAGTGATAAGTCCTCAATAATCTTCTTACAGGTCTAATAAAGATGTCAGGGGTAGGGTGGAATAAAGCTGTGTGACTGGGTATCATTGCATTACATATGCATACACACAAGGTGTCAGAAAGAAACTGTAAAAATGAGGGGTTTTTTTTGTTTTTCTTCCTTCAGCAAATGTACAAAGTGTTGACAGTCTAAAGGACAAATAACAGTAGAGTTGGATGGGGAAATTCTGGCCTGTACCATAGAGCGGCTAAAAGCATGTGACCTCTGGGACCTGTAAATATGGTTTGCAGGTAATATAATTGCTATAACTTACAGGATTATACCGATTTGCCGTCTTCTAGACTGAATTGTGTGTCTGCCTGTCTTTGGGTCACTTTTATGGTAAATGTTTGTGTCTTGTCAACACTGGCCTGACCGACTACATCAATAAGACTTCGATTAACACTAGTACCAACAACACAGCCTCCAGCCATGAGCGACATGAAAGAAACTAAAAGCTCATTACCACATCCTGGGGCACACTGCAGCCTCAGGTCCCCAAGCCATTTATAAGGATAAAAAAAAAAACCTGACCACTGGTGAAGAGGGATAGAGTTCTGAGGCTGACCATCCATGCACCAAGTGTGAAGGGCACAGATAAGACCAGGAAGTAATGGAAGGAAGAGAGTGGAGCGATAAGGACGAAGTCAAGTCCAGTGTAGAGGCTCAGGGGGAAATGACAAAAGGGAGGGGTGTGTGTTCTTCTATCCTCCAGCCCCGTTTCATCCTCCACACTGGGCCCCACTGTCACTAGGGCCTACTCTGTCAGAGTTCAGCTTTGAAGTGATAATAGAGCTTTGGACTGATGCAGGTGTCTGTGTAGGAACGCTCAGCACAGACACACACACTATTAAAAAGTTCACCGATGATACAATCCTCCTCTTGATACTTATTTTTACTCTCCTTGGTTCATCATCTCCAGAATCAGCCAACAGATTGCTTGGAGGAGGTAGCTTGGAATCAAACTAATAATCAAAAGTAAAAATTATATATATAAAACAACCAAAATTAATATATTTCTCTTCATTGTGGTTTCCTCAGAGCCATTTTACACTTGAAACAAATGAACAATCATAGATTGATCTGCTTTTATATCAGAAATGTCAGGCCAGGTGTGTTTGAATGCATCTTGACAAACAGCAAGTAAAGGTAATCATTTCCATTCCCTGATGACTTCCAAAAAAGGAAAAGCACTGGCTGTATCAAAGAAAAAAGCCATACATATTCCCAAAAACATCTCTGTCACATACACTGTGGGTTTGTGAGATCTGCTTCCTGCATCACTATCAGCGGGAAATGTAATATTGGAAACTTTTGAACACATCCTCATGGGTCAGTAGCTCTTAATAGACTTGAAAAACGCTCATTCATGTTTCTCTCTGTGACACAAATATTTTCACACACACGTTTGTTGCAAAGTTGCAAAAACTGGAGAGATTGCCCTGAACACAAGGAAGACTTTAAAAGGTGACAGAATTGAACCTGCTCTGCGCCGACAGACAGGAAACAGCACACTGTTCTCACACTTACACACATATATAGCCAGAGGGATCAAGTTCATCCAAGACTCTTCTATGAGACAAGTTGATGTGTCTTAAGACTATATAATTACATAAGCACACAACTGAGTCCATAACAACACACCTTTCCAGGGTGGCTATATCTGATCTGATTTACACTGAGTGTCTGCAGCTTTGAAGACAGCAGAAATCAGCAGGAGGTGGGCTAAAGATGTGTCCGGTGCCATTTCAGTAATTACAGGTGTATGTATGTGAGAGAGGGCATAATGTGCTTGTGGTGTGTTTGTTTGCTTTTTTCAAATCTCAAAATCAGATTTTGAGCCTGAGGCCTGTGCATAAGGCTCTGACTGTCTATGTGTGGGACCAGGGTATGTTGCTGCTGGTCAACACATGTGTGGGTCGCTTCCTGCCATTTCCTGGATGTCAGGAAAGGGGCTGGATCCCCTCCTCACTTCAGGGACGAGGAGAGGCGGTGTGTGCTTGACTTATATCCAACACTGTGCTTCAGAGCTTAATTCCAGGCCCTAACAGGTCATAACTCCAGATTACACACAGATACTGCATTGGTCTTGTTGAGCTTTTCGCAAAATGAGCCTGAGCAGATAGTGTTGATGGAAAGCCCAGGTCTGTGACCGAGCTGGAACGAGATGGACAGATGCATTAAGTGAGGGAAACACCAAGACAAAGAGGTTACACTCTATTAGCTGAGTGATGAACAAGCTGGATTTTACATTCTGATAAAAGTGTCCAAGTGGAACCATTACACATGGTCCCAGAGCAGGGAGGACACCCTGACTATATGGGTTGTTATTCCTGGCTGGGGCTGCAGCATTCCTCAAACCTTTGCTTAAAGTTTTCAAGGAGACAGGAGGGCAGCCTTCTCTGCCATATGTCAGTTTTAATCTGGAGCAGCCGGAGCTCGCCCTCACCGCAGAAAACTGTCGGGTACAGAGCAGTGAGTTCCGCTGGTGAAATCCCAGTGTGTGTATACTCATGACGGATCTAGACCACACTTTGATGTCTTATTCATGCCATATCAATTCATAATGACCAGGCCAGTCCCCAGTGCACACACAAACACACACATAAGAGGGACATGTAAACGAGTGGTCGATCAGTAGTTGTGTGAATATCTGGAGCATCAGAGCTGGTGTAATGTAGAGCAGTGTGTACCAGACACTGGACACACAGCATTGATGTCCCTGTGCTTTAGTGTGAATATTTAACAAGCTGCAATCCATGTGTTCAATTATTCATGAGCTGGGACACTAAATCATTAGTAAATATAAACACTGCTGTTTCACCCCCATGGACACATTTTTACCCCTCTCTATTTTTGCACATCAAATTTCTTCCCTTTCTTTACAGTTTTTTTTTTCTTTACATATTTTTCTTACTTCCTTTTGCTGGTTGTGAATATTTCAGATGGCGGAGTGTTTTTTAAATTACCCCTTTTGGCTTCCATTCTCCCTACATGGTTTGTCTGCATTTCTCTCGCACACACGGTCCGAAAACAGTGACAACCCGTAAAAGCCACTTTTACCAGCCGACGAGGACAGGACCAGAAAGACGGGCAAGGGGCATGGAGTTAAAATGATGGTCTAAATCAGTTAGCTGGTAACATTGTGACTTCGCGATAAATAGTATGTAATATATATAAAACCTAGGTCAATTCAGTAGCGCATGGGCTTAACCTTGTAAATAATGGAAATTCAGCTTTTCAACTTTACTGTACTATTTTGTAATGTTTATACTGTTATATCTGTATCTTTTGCTTTGCTTTGTAGTGAATGTATGTTTGTGTGTCTTTGTGTGTCCAGGGATTGGTACTAGGCATATTTTCTGTTGTGTTGTGATTAATGCTGATGTGCATGGTCCCTGACAAATAAACAAAATAAAACAAACAAAAAGTTGGATAAACTTTGTCGCTTTTTGTGTCAATACGCAGTTATTTTTTTTGCCCTAAAAGTCCATGTTTACTCAGTGTCAGACGTACAACGGTGGAATCATGGCACCGTCCCCTCATGATAGAGATGGGTTGCCATGGGGACTGCTGCCAAAAGGGGGCCCAAACAGCAAGAGAAGGAGACCTAGCACGTTGAAGCAGGTCATTCATCAGCACAGACAAAGAAAAGGAAATGACAAGACCAGCTTGGACTATTAGGACGCTGCCAGGCACACATGCATTCAGAGCAAAGTATTATCCAAACATTTAAAACAGTCACACTGGCTTTTATACACAATAAGTCAAAAGTTGCAGAGTTCATTTGCCTCAGCACAAAGAAGCCTCAGAATGCAAAAAGCAACTTTATAAGTCAATCGACAGCAATCGGCCATAAATCAAAAGAGAAAATGACTGGATACAGAAGAAACAAACAGGGATGCAGTCACGGCGCAATGATTTATATGTTTAATGATAGTGCACATTATTTATTCTACCTCTTCTTCCCCCAAATAAGTCTTTCTTCTCACACAACGCTCCCGTTCCCTGAGCATCCAGCGATCAACAAATAGAAAACATAGAAATTCTCCAACACAAACAGACCATACAGCTCAAAGTCGAAGCATGCTTTTTATCTTGAGTCAAAGCCATAAAAAGAATGTAATGTCTGTATGCCTGCCATCCACACATTAGCAACAGAAAGATGTAATTACAGGACTATGCTGGGCCTGGTTGTGTCTAATTAGAGTTATTTACATTTTGTCTTTGCAGGTTCGACTCAATGTGTGCCACTGTGTTTCAGCATGTATGTTTTTGGTTTGTGTATATCGGTATACCCGTCGTCAAGCATTAACTTTTAAATGATAGATGAAAAGACCGTAAGGACAGACTCGACACGCCTGCTTTTCCGATCCTCTGCCAGCGTTTCCTAAACTCCTGGTGGTTCAGGTAAAGGCACACCCTCCCCCTCCGCTGCTTACATACCTCCTGGGGAGCTCACTGCCAGGGGACACCTCTCTGAAGCAGCGCCTTAACCCACAACACACAACACCAATCTCTTTTCAGACAAGCTCTCTTACCACCATGGATGGGTTTGCTGCCGTTATTAATGAAAGAAATATAAACATCTCTGAAGCACATAGAAAACCAACAAAAGCATTAGCAAAGAAAGACTATTTTAAAGCTGTAAAGTTGCCAATATCTGGTCAAAAATAACTTATAAATCACCAAAAATACACACTATTTCAACCATAATATTTTCCTAGAGAGTTATCGATTCTTTATTAATTTCATTCACCTTGGGATGTTTTCCAATAGGATCGACCAGAGTCTACGCCAAAAACTATGGGCCTCAAATGGGGCACAACTTGGACAATTGACAGTTTGTCTCGAGGCTGACACAAGACATACACAGATTCACTATTACACCGATTCAATTTAATGTCACCAATACCATTTTTTATTAAATACAAAGTTACATTTTTGAGCCAACACACAAAAGATTAGCCACAACTCTAGTCCCACACCCCCTCCATCCTCTCTGCCTTTTCTTCCTGATGGCTCTTTATCCTGGGGTGCTTCCTCACCAAGAGCTCTCCCACTGCGAACACACACTAATTACAGACACGGACGAAGTGATTACAGATCTGAGGTGCAGTGGAAGTGCGAAGAGGACATGTCGGGAGGTAAGGGGCTTCAAGTCGTTAACACTGACAAATGCAATCCCTGCTTTCACTGTTATTGTTCACGTTATGTACAGCCAACACCTCGCCTACACAATGATGCTGTTCCCATGGCTTCTTGTCAGGACCATCCATCACAGGCAGCTTTAACTAACTCTAACTATCTCTAATCATCTCAAATCAATTCCAATTATCTCTGCCCAGGCCCTCATGCATCAGTGTCTCAGTTATCTCTGGCACTGGGAACACACAATAGAATGGGGTTAGGATGAAAAAGTAAGATGTTTGAAACGGAAGGCAGAACACAGACAAAATCAGTCACTGCAGTTCAACAATACAGCCCATAAGAGCAAAAAGATACAACGATGTTTATGCACCAGAAACACACATAGTTACTCATTTTCAATGCTCTTTCAATTTGAAACATTAGTTTAACGACTGCATAGAAGTGAGCCTAATTATTTATCCAACTGCCTTTTCTTTACAACAAGCTCATTCTAACTTTTAATGAGAGTATGGACTCATCCACTCAGCCCCCTACTCCATCCCTCATGACCCAGGCCTCTCAGCGGGATATCTAAATAGCCACTTTGTTAAACACACTTTTCTTCAAATGAGAAAAGCAAAAAGAGCAATGAGAAGAGAAAAGAAACAGTAAGGATGATTTTTAAAAAGTGCCAAAAGAGGGAAGAGGCAATTCAATCTGAGAGACAAAACTGTCTGGGATAGTCTTCCACCAAAAGTCATAAAAAGGACCTGGACACGACCTAACGAGGATGAGTAAGTGCAACTTTAAAAATTACATTCTCCACTGTGGACTGTCTTTGATTGAGCTTGGCTTGGTCTTTCTTAACACACGTGAGCTAGCACAGTGAAAGTCTTCCTTTGGGAACGAAGAACCTTTTAAGTCCATTAAAAGCTGCTGGCAGGACCGAGACGGGGCTGTAACCTAACCGCATCAGTCTGCAACCAGAGCCCACCATGAGGCCGAGACACGCCGCTCAGGAATCAAGAAACACATTAGGAAAAGCCTTTGTCTGCCTGCGCTGCTTCTGATCATATGCTACTAGTAAATTTTAACAAGAATTTGAAGCCTTTTATAAAACTGGATATGCCAGTCAACCATGAGCAGTAAGGTAATTGCATTATTTACCAATAAAGAATGTGCAGCATTACCACACCTGAAATCCTTCAAGGTTTATTATGGATCTCTTTCATCCATTCAAAGAAAAAGAACAAATAAGCGTATACACAGACACACAGCAAATCGATTAAGCAATGTTAAACAAAGTCTCATTGTCCAGAACAAGCCAGCATTAAGTTCAGAATGAGCATGAAGTTAGATTAGATCAAACAGGGGGGCTTAGTTAGTACAATCCTTTAGCTGTTGGCAGAGGCCGCAGTTCCAGATGGACTAATCATGCTTGTTCAAGGCCGTCCACTGGTCGGCAAGGCCTCTGCTCTGTGTCTTTTAAAGAGACACCTCAGCACTGCTTTGTGTTAGCAAGCCACAAAGAGGCCAGTCCTGTCTCAAAGGTTCAGGCTTTGCCCCAAAGAAATACACATTAACTTCAGCATGATAGGCAGCACTGGGAGATAGTTGTGGGAAGTGACAAACGGATTCAAGATGGTGATAAAACACTAAGTCCAGGACTAAGGCAGTACAAGGCATGAGATACAAAATAGTGAAATAAACAGTGCTAGTCATTAAGAAAATAAATCCCTGTTGGATACATTAAAAACAGCTGGCCTGAACTTCATTAAAAATAACCTGATTGTCACAATATTGTATATTGTAATATAACACAAATCATATTGCAACTTTTTGACTACGAAAAAAGGCAAGTGTCCATTTGGACCAAAGGTTATTGTACTTACAGTCGAGAGAGAGCTGGGTTCTTCTGAAACAGTAACTCGGGAAGCTGCTGCAGTTGATTACGGTTCAGCCGCCTGCAGCATAGAAAACATATGATCAACCAGTGTGTGTGTATGTGTGTGTGTGTATGTGTGTGTAGGTGTGTGTGTGCGGATGTGTGTGTGTAGGTGTGTGTGTGCGTGCGGGTGTGTGCGCGTGCGTGTGTGCGTGTGTGTGTGTGTGTGTGTAGGTGTGTGTGTGCGTGCGGGTGTGTGTGCGCGTGTGTGTGTGTGTGTGTGTGCTCCTGGTGCCCTTGAGTGTGTAGACTGTGAATAATTTCTGCTAGTTGCAGTAGAATAGGTTTAGCCAAAGGTTATTGTGTTTGCAGAACTGCTCTCTATGTCACATACAAATCCAACTGAAGTTTGTGAATTAAATTATCTCTCACAGTTAAATTACAGCACTGCACTAAGGTGAATTCATTGCCTCACTGACTTTCCCAGCAATACAGAAGTAACAAAATTCCCATTTAAATAAGTGATTTTTATTGAGGTAGAACTCTCCAGAGATGATCCTGAGAAAACACATGAAATAGATGAGCCTGTTCAAGGCCAAGGAAGCCCTGACAGGTTGGCAACATGCGCCATGTCAAACAAGTAACGTCCAAGACTGGCAGGCTTTATGCAAATACAACAGTTAAGTCAATGAGGAACAGACTGTTGCTAATCTGCTGGAAACCACAACTCTCTTCACTATGAATGGCCTGTTAGAGGCGCATGGGAGTGAGTGCAGGGCTGTGGTGAATGTAAAAGGCAGACGGCTGCTCTCAGACAGATGTTGGGACCTGTGCCACCCACTGTATATCCTCAGAAGAGCTCTTGGCCAGCAGAGGTGGGGTTTTAGAGCATAATGGCCATTAATGGTTCACACTGAACTCTACCTGCCGGCGGCTTAGTGGCTTTAAACTTTACAGAACTGAGCTGCTTAATTTCCACTTTGGTCTGGCACAAAGACTTGTCAGCCCAATGTTTGGGATCAGTTGGAGGAGGGAAGGCAAAAGTATGCAGCCTCCAGTTTAGTGATGTAAATTGTTAATGTGGTTTCAGATGAGAGGGAACTCTTTTATAAGTTAACCACTTTGTATGCATGACATGTGTTCATAAAGTCATCTGCAATGCAGGTTTCTATGTGGTTAGCTCTATTGATTTGCTAATGAGCTGGGTGAGGTGTGGTTGACTTTGTTTGTCTATGTGGGTTTACTAGCTACTGAGGGGAGTCCTGGTGCTGTCCAGATGAGCTGGGGTCTGTGGTGGGGCGGCCTCTAAACCCACAGTTCCCACATAAACAGAGCTAATAAAAAATAGTCCAGTTCAGGCCTTACCCTCTAAGCACTGTACATTTCATATTCTAAATATATGTCCAGTACATCTAACTAATATAAAGATATTGAACAGAAATGACAAGGTCTTTGTTTTCAGTGAGTCTGGGTGGTACTTACAGTCTTTCCAGTTCTTTCATATCATCAAAAGCCCCGCGTTCAATCACCGTAATCTGATTCTCCATCAGCTGTCTGCAGAAAATGAGAGAACGTTTATTTCAGTATATGCTTTTATACAGCAGATATAGCCACTTACAATAAAGAAATAATGGAGACTAAAGTATGGTCATAGTTGTTTAACACTTCTCTCATACACACAGAGTCACATTCAGAGGGCAAAGCTCTGGACCGAGGGCACACTGTGGAATCTTGGCCGAAAGACTGGGAATGACAGCCAGGAAAGTTTTCCAAAGGAACCAGAAAAAGCGGCCCAGTGCTGGTGTGGTCCATAAGTGCAGCAACAGGACACATAAGAGGCGTAAGGTAAGAGATCAGAGTGTGAGAGAGAAGTGTAAGGTGGTCTAAGGTGGGGTTTTTTTCTTAGGCAACCCAGGCAAAGTAGTCTGCCATTGATAGTACTTGTAGGCAGTGCATCAAAGCTATTGAAAAACACACACACAAACAGGATTTTCTTTCATTATATAGTCAAAGCTAAGAAATACAAAGTTTGGATAGTTTTGGAAGTACTACAATAACACATGGTCAGGATTCACTCCATATACAACTGTTCTGTGTTGAAGCCGTCTCTTGTCTCTTGTGAGGCAGAGCAATGAAAGTCAGACGGCTGGGATTGGTCCCCATCAAATATAAATGCTAATCTCAGTTCACGCTCCATAAACAAAGAGGAAATTGCAACTCACTCCTAAACCCTTACTCATGAATTTAGATAGAAATTGAAAAAATAAAACTTTCTATTTTATTATAGATTGTGTGAGGCCGAATATTATTTCTTTACACCCCTCTTCCTTTCATCAGTTTTTTTTGTTTGTCTACCCCACACTAACGTCGATCAGACAAAGGGGTCTCAATCAGCTGTGTTGGATTCAAACAGGTTACATGACAGCTGACTGTAAAGATAAACTTGGGTTAATTTAAGTCTTTGTGAGTGTAACTCTGAGGTCAGCTGGATCAAAGGTTGTGCTCACATACCACGTTGACAGATCTATTGCACTGTCTTGTTAGAATAATTAACCTAGTATTTTTGGGCATGCTAATATTAAACAATCGCCCGTCCGCATTTTTATAGTTAGTAACAAGCTGGTCACAAGACGGCTTTTAACTCTCTCAGCCTGAATAAAGAGGCAGGCGCAGCAGGGTTGAGACCAAACAGGAAGTACAGGGGGGGGATAAATAGCAAGAATGCTTGAAAACAGGTTTTGCAAAGCAGTAGGAATTATGTGCAGCTCAGGTTACTTTTCAAACATGTTCAGGTCTACATAGCTTCCCCTTCGGCAGCGTTCTTAACACCTATGGCACTACTTGCAAGTGTGAGCACAACATAAATAGACACTTTTACAACTACTTTACAACCCAGAGTCATAAGTGTGGTTTAATTTCAGCACACAGGGAGTCAATGACTTCACCTGAATGTGTTAACTGTGTGGAGAGCTTATTAAGACTGGTGCTTGTACAGATTACATGGTGATGTGTGGGAACAGAGGCCAAGGGTGAGTGTTAGGAGACAATAAGTGCTACTCCAACAATGCAAATACAGAAGTACATCACACACTGTAGTACGAGCACTAGTGGCTTAATGCACTTTGTAGCACTCTTGACAGAAGCATCCCTCCCCATTTACCAGGCCCTGTGTTAATAACCAAAGTATACTTTACTTAGCATTAATGTGTGCATGAATGGACAGATAATGGCATAACGAACCAGTAGACATAAAGGTACTTACAGAACTCTGAGGTACTTGAGCCCGGCGAAGTCACTCTTGGTGATACGAGTGAGATTATTCCCATTCAGCTCCCTGCAAAGAAATAGAAGACGCGTGAATAAATAATTGATCAGTGTTCTCCCTGTGGAGCTATTCAGTCTCATGACTAAAAAAGCAGAGTGACAGAGCAGAGTGTAAAGCAAAACAACTGGACTCCTTCAAGACTGCAGAAATAATATTTAAAAAGTCCGTCAAGCTTTTTATTTCATTCCATTTCTTACTTCATGGCCCGATACTAGAGGTGTGGTATAGCAGGAGCCACATGAGAGATTTAGCTTGATCCACAAGGCCAAGAAGCTAAGTGCTGTGGATATATGTAGTAACAGATGCAGGCTCTTTGTTGGTCTGACAATCAGAGCGTCAAAAGAGACTTGGCTATCGTTTAAATTGATTTTTGAATTGTCTAAAAAGGTCTCAGTGGTAAATATAATTGTGTTTATGTTGCGAATGTCAATCACAAAAATAAATACATTGAAATAGAAGATTCAATACTGTATTCCACTTGTTGAGAGCCATGGGAGCACCCTCCTCTGACCCCCACCCTGCTCCACAGCACTACTAAGTCCCACTCTTTCTCATCTAAAAACTGCTCTGGGGACTGTAGCACTATGCAATACGAAGGAGAGCAGTCATTAAAGGCAGCTGGAGTGTGTGTGTGTACACAGGTGCATGGACAGACTAAAAACGACAAAATAAAAAATGGACTGGGCTTCATTAGTGAGAGCTCTGATACACGCACATGTGGTACTCATTACAGGTGCCTGCACGGATAGACACATATACAATAACTCCTAATTCATGAACCGGAGTAAAGTCTCATCTTCCGGGTTGTCAGAAACACAAATAATACATATATTAAAAACTAGGCTATACTGGTCTGGTAAGAATCTGATAGTTTACTTGTTTTAACATGCAGTGGGAAATATGCCATAAAATGTAGTAATGAATAATGAAAGTATCACCAATCAATACTAAACTGAAGTCACACGGACATAATAACGGTTCAATTACACAATTGTAATACATTAAAGTCTTTAAAACCAGAGCCTTTTGTAAAAACAGGTCTAAAGTCAAGTCTAAATTGTACAATTGTAAAGGGACAAGGGGCAGACATAATTGAACAAACCAAACCAATACGTTCAGTCTGTGAGCTGCTGTGTTTGAATCTAAATTAGGCTCATTTTATGTTGGCGTGCTGTGTGGAGCCCATTTCAGAGCAAATCTGCTATTTATTACACTCAATATCAATGACTGGCATTTTCTTTGTTTTACAATCAAAGTGAGCTGTGCAATGGCTTTTGGCAAAACAGCAAAGGCACCTTCACTTTTTTCATTGACAGATGTTTTGTTAACTGAATTTGCGTTTTGTGTTTTTTCTACTTCCCAGTCCTGCAGTTTGAAAATTATTAGGTATTGGTCCCATGTTCTGCAGAGAGGGATTTCTACCTCCAACTGTTCTAGTCCAATGCGTTCAGTCTTGTGGAAACTCCGCATGATTCCCAGCACTGACTTCCTGCGGAGCAAGTGGATTTATCACATCACTATCTAATCCTGCTCCATCCTTCATGGCCGGGTGATTGATGCTCGGAGTACTTTTCTGCGCACCTACCTCTTTATAACTCAAAGATGGAGACTACAGTTATACAATGCTGAAAAAGTCATTATCTTCTGCCAGCTGCTGGGGTCCCTTTAAGTAAGACCTGGTTTGAATTCAGTAACTGAACCTTCCAGAGAGTGGTCAGGATGGGATATTTTTGAACTTGTATGGGTACATTTGCCTTTTTAATTAGAGCAGCTGACACACATTTACACACAAATTAGACCCTCATATTGATACACTTTGGCAGTAGTTCCGTTTTGAATGCGCACTAAACTACACAAACTAGTTGGCGCCATCGCACAGTGGAAGGGTGACATTTTGTGACGAAAAAATCAGGTTAGCTATCGTGTTTGCCAAATTATGTCAAGAACCATTGCCCATAAAGGTATCTACAAGCCAAACCTAGCCCAGGCTATGATAAATAAAGGCGTTATTTCATCTCATTTCGCATAATGGGCTAGCTTTTGGCATGTTTAGCTCAGTCTCAAAGCTATTGGAAAAACGCACCTGAAGTTATGCGTCAAAGACTCTTCTTGCTCTTTTCTGGTCAGCATTTGAAATATGACTTACTTTATGAAGAAGTATTGCTATTGTCTTCTACTCCAGCTACATAGGGTATCGTGTTGTTAATAGAAAACACGTGTGCAGCGGAGTGATACGCTGCGTAAAGTCATCAAACTGTTCTACTTGGTATAATACAAGCGCCTCTCAAATGGAATAAGCCCTTTATGTACCGGCTTACGTACAGGGCATAATTCATCACAATATTGTTATTATTGAGTGCTTACTGGATGTATACTGTAGCCTACTAGCTATGTGCCCTGCATGACCATTTGTCCTGGACAGCTTTTGCATGGCGGGGAAGGTAGAAGCCAGCTGGGACCAGATAAGTAGCACTGTGCAGCACACACCTCTCCCAGTGTGGAATCAAGCTGGCGATCAGAAGCCTGATTAATCACATCGCGCGACACTATCAAAAAATATACCAAACCAGTAACCACCCAGAAAAGAGAAGATATAGTCACAAGGGAAAAGAAATAGCAAGGTGTCTGTCCTGTTGTAGATATAAAGGGACTGTTTGTCGGTGCAGACAGAGAGCTGTGAACAGTGAATGTTCAGTGGCATGTCAGTAGGGTAGATAAGAACTAGACTATGGCAGATCTTTTCAGGAGATGGTACTGCTAGAGTAAAGGCTCAATGGAAGACTTTAAAACGGACTGAGAGGAGGGAGAGTGAGGCAGACCACCATTACCAAAATAACACTCTTTAACCTAACTGGACCACCTCTATCCACACGAGGTCAGAACTCAATATTCTCTCCATTCAAATGTAGCTCTCAGGCAGGTAAGGCCCTTTCTGGTCTGTGTAGCATGTATGAGTGTTTCTGAGCTCCTGGGATACTTATAGACTGCAGTTTGGGCACTGCTCACTCAGCTCTCAGGAGCAAGTATACTGACATAAAAGGAAAATATTATGGAGCACTCCATACATCATGGAGTATGCAGTATTACGACCACCCCAGTAATTATTTCTGTTCTGTATAATGCATGTATGTAAATTCAGCTTATTTTCATTATAGATCAAACTTCTGATAATGTGACACTTATTTGAGTTAACATAAATCACATTAACATGTGTTTAGCATCTGTGTGGCCACATGAACATAAGGAACACACAGACAGAGGCAGAAACAGAAGGGTCTTTCATGGTTTATACAGTATCTGTAGTTTATTCACTGACAGACGCTGAGGTTCTGTTGTGGCTTCAAGTGCTGCATGAAGGCATTTAGGCGATATCTGAATGTGTACTTTGTGAAGTGTGTCATGTGCACAGAACATATGCTCTGCCACGTCTATTATGTATTATATTATACTTAAACCTGACAGATGTGCTCTGACAGCTTGTGATTTGATGGATGCTGCATGTGCTCTGAATCTGTTTGTTGGTGTTGGTGGGTTTATAAATCAAGTATACTTTTGATCCCTTTATGTCAAGAGAAGCAAAACAGGAAAAATGCATCTTTTCTATTAGGGCTGCACAAATAATCACAATCGAAATCACAATTTTAATGCTCGCAATTAGCAAAAGGTTTTTAGGCAATATAATTCCTCTGCACCAAAAATATACATTTATACATATATATATACACCTCTACAAACATGTTCTGAAAGGAGCGTATGGAAGTTTAGCCTTCTTTCAAGTGTTAATGCTTCCAGACAGGTTTAAAATGTGCTGTGAATCGTGCAGCCCTGTTCCAATATTATGTTGCTGGCAAGCATGAAATCAATATAATTAAGGCGTCTACAGTTCATAATGTGTACACTATGGCCCAGTGACACGCCTCCTAGTTTTCCTAAGTCTGCTCAGATGGTTATAAAAGAGAGATGGCCTTCTGAGAGATGAAAGGTGATCTAGGTGAATTCTTCAAATTCGATTTTCATGGTCTACTGAAATACGGTCATGCAAAGCAATCATGCATGCAACCTTATACGCACCACTTCATTCAGATTAGCATATTAGCAGCAGGGAAGACGGTGGGGTTTGGTGGTAGTGTCTTTTCACACACTCTGAGCTCTTGATTTTCTTGATTCCCTACAGGCTTCAGTAGTAGGAGCTAGGTTTAGACTCACTGGGACTGTCTTTGATGCTTGGCAGCCTGTCATCACTCTTTCTTTAGATAAGCAGCACGTTCATGAAACATGTATGCAAAATCTAAAAGTGATTTAATGCACAGAACTAATGTGCCTCAGGAGAAACCTAGCTTTAACAGTTTCAAGCTAAAGATTAAAAAAGATGGATGCAGAAAAAGAAAGTATTAAAAACAGAACCAAAGCAGTAATGCAGTACAGGTCATAAATTTACTGCGTCCCAAGCCTCTCATTTCACAGTCCTTCAGTGAACAAAAACATTACCTAAATAATCTTCATTCCAGATATTGTGACTCCTCATAGGATGACGACATAAAACATTGAATTGTTAAATAAAATGAATTATGTAATAAATAACCTACACTCAACCCTTTAATGGTGATTATCACCCGAGTGTCAACAATCTGATTTTTTGGATTTCTTTGGCCCTGATCTGCATCTCTTTATCCATTTCATTTTATTTAAGTCATATGGACAGATTTGGCAAGTGGTGCGCAGGCTAGAGTAACTCTTGTCAGGGTAAATTATGGATAAGATAAGCAATGAACTGTCAATTATACCAGCTCTCTGTTATTGCCAAAAAACACTTCAGGCATCACCCGGCACTCTCACCTCCCCCCTACTACGGCACTATTATCAAAGCACTTTTATGTTATATGACACATTCACAGCACACACACACAGATATGCACAAAGACACACATTACCGCACAGTTTCAACCTCTCTTCCTCTGGTAGAGTTAAATCAGCATAACCCAACATCAGCAGGCTATTTACTAACACAAAGACACTAATATTTTTTTGGCTTTTATGCAATTAGATGAAGCCATTTACTTTAGAAATCCTCTGCCTATGCCTAAGAATCATATACAATACGATATAATGATTTACACACAATTTTGTTTCACAATAATGAGAAGCATAGCTGAACCCTGAAACAAAGCCAGTAGAGTAGAGGGGGGTGGAGTGGTCAGTAGTCCATACAAAGCAGGTGTGATTTTAACACGTGGAGCACAAAGTCTCATTACAGGCCTGTGTCTGAGGAGTGCAGGGGTCAGCCCTGATCCAAACCCAAACTGACAAGTGCAAATGGGATTGTGCTGTCTGTCTCAACACCCTCCACTCACCCAACCCCAAAACACACACTTTCTCCACAGGCCGCTCTACCTCCTCAAACGCCCTCCCACAGGCATTACTTTGTATAAATTAGTGCAAACAAACACTCTGACACTTGTGCATGACTGCCTGATTTTACTGGCTCTTCTGAATACACATCTGAAAATGGTTCTTACTCAACCATCAACCTCTGGAACCCATTCCCTAAATGTTGACCAGAGCTATTATTCATCTTTCACCCTGAAGGTTACACTATTCTATTCACATAAATATGCAATTTTCTGAAATCATACACATAAATCTAGCTATACGCGTGGGACTACTGCGTGGGGCAAGGTGAGCCACACTTGCTAGCACAGGCATCTTGATAAATCACTGATACAGACTAGCACTCTGCAGAAAGGGCTATTGTTCAGATGTTCTGGGTGACCTACACATACATACAATACTTTACACTTTTGTTTTAGGGTTTTTTTTTTTACTTAGCTTAAATTTCTGTGTCCCGAGAGCTCTGCCTGGAAACTAAATGATGAAGATAAGATCCTTTTTTGTAGATGAACTATGAATGCACAAACTACATTTGACTAGAGGCTCTCAGTATTTCAAGTATAAACAGCCATTCATGTAAAAGGGAAACCTCAAAATGACCATGTTTCCTCCCACCCCGGGTCTGATACAGAAGACCATATACCTACAAGCAACCCGAAAACATGAGCTTCACAGAAAAGGTGTTCTTAGAAATTAAATATGAAAAACATCAAATATGCAGCCAGCTTCCACGATGCAGTGCTGCCTCTGACATAGGCGTTCTCTCCTCTGTTCCCACGGCATGTTTTATTCAACACTTATATTCTAAAAGCTGAAATAGAACAATCTATCTCCCCTTGCACTCATCCTCACTTTTCTGATTTTTAGATGAATATTTAACACAACATCAGAAAAGACAGACAAACTCTACCCCACTTCCAGTTCAAGTTCAATCCTTATGCATGATTCTCTAAGTTGCAGATTTGCCTAATTTTCTACTCGATTTAACAATTTGTGGAGGAAGGGTCGTGGGGCAGGAGAGTCAGAGAGGCGAGACTGACGAAAGTAGTGGCTGACACAGTTCTCCTCCGAGACATTATAAGAGTGGGTAATGTATCTACAAACAGAAGTAAATCAATGCAAACCACCGTCCAGGCAGAAAATCTGGTTCCATTTTACGACGAATTGCAATGTAAACTTTGACTCAAACTTTGCAATTTGTTTTAATGACAGAGTACTCGATTCTTAGAAAAAGAAGCAGGTAACTAGATTAAGGACACATGTTATTGGCAATTCCTAGTACATCTGCTCCTGCTTTACCTTATGGGAGGAATGCTATTGCTGCCTTGATTCCTGACTGACACTTCTACCGCTTTACAGGAGCCTATTGTTCTGCCAAAGTCATGTGCAACGCTTCAAGACCTACGGCAAGAGTTGCCCCTATCACACGTGGAGAGGAGGAGTAGACGGTACTTACAGGCGTTCAGTGTTGCGGGGGATATTCCTTGGCATGGTTTTCAGCCCCAGTCCGTGGCAGTCCACCGTGGTGCCGCTGCAGGTACAAAGGGCTGGACAGGCTTTGGCATTGTCCAGAAGCAGGGCAAAGAGCATGAAGAAGAGGTACATCATCCGGACAGTCCCGTAAGCTTTCACAGGCATGTTTAAGCTATTACTACTACTTCCCTGTGTTCTTTTGATTTCCTTGTCCAGTCAGTTTTTACTATTAGTTTTGTTCTGACGATATCCACTACTGGTTTATTTGTCTTATTCTCTTCCTTCCAAACTCCTCTCTTGTGTCTTGTCTTTGCAGAGTTGCCGCTAGTCCTGTGCGCTCTATCCGGCTCTGCTGTGGTGCTCTGCTCACATGAAGAGACTACAGCGGGACTAGGGCAGGAGAAGCATGAAGAAGAGGAGAAAAAAAGACCTTTCTCTCCCTCTCCCTCCCTTTACACATACACACAGCAGTCATCCATCACAAGGATCTACAAATAGCAGCCCCCCTACCACCCCACCCACCGCCTCCATTCCACCCCACCCCATACCCCTCCCCTACTTACACCCCCCATACCCAGTACCCTGCCTGAACTCATTCTGGTTCACTCCCCCTAGATTCAAGTCTATTCATAATCCCAAATCTATGACTCTCTTCTTTATTATTCTTTCATTGACTTAACCTGGGTTTGGGCCCCCTATCGAGATACCTAACTATGGCCATTCGCAGCATTGAGGTCCCAGTGATCCGGATATATGTATTATAAGTTAAGTGTGAGTTTAAAAAGTACAAACAAACTCAAAATGGCACAACATTGGACCAACATTGGACCGGGACTAAAACCAGCTAGAGGTAAATGTATTTTGTCTCAGCTACACCTGAAAAACTCAAAATAATCTCTCTACTCAGCCATGCAATTAACTAACTAGACTGTTAATATGACACAGTATAACCCCAGTCTAAAGGGAGCTGTTGTTGGAGACCATGGGAGCGTGTGCATGTGTGTGTTACATGTAACAAAGGAAAATCCACTCGGGAAGAAAGGAATCAACACATATAGTCTATAGAGACATGAAGGCGGAATAAATAATCTGTAATTACAGTTTTTTAAACCTTGATCCTGCTTGCCCACACAGATAGAAAGTCCAGGTAATAATGGTCCACACTATATTTAGGAACAAGCTAATCATTTATAGGTAAATCTGCTTTGTTGTCTGGGGAAAATGGCAGGCAATCCCTTTCACAAAGTCAGGATGTTCTTAGCATATGCAAACTCAACTGGACAGCGCTGCAAAAAAAGTATCTAGCTACACGCCTGGCGCTCACTCAAGTCAAAGGAATGCAGTGTATATTTTACTTTGAAGAGGATGTCATTTGGTAAAACAGTGTACATATCAGGCTATTCACAGTGTAATGAGATATTTCACACTGGTTTGAGGTTAAAGTGGATTTGCACTTAAGTTGGGCAATTGGGGTTGGGTTATTTTTATAATAAATCTTGACTCAGCCCAATTCTCCCAGTTCTGCCATGACTGAATAAACCTTGTATAAAATGGAATATGGACAAAAGTTTGATGAAAATTTGACTTTAAATCTTGCAACTGAATGATCAACATTAGAGGGTATGTGTCTGTCTGTCCATTTATGCCATATATTGAAAGCTTTTTGTTTCTATGGTGAATCCAATCCAACAACCATATAACTCATGCATTACTAATTATGGGTGCAATAAAATAGCATAAATACCACAATATGATTCTCTCAGCTTTTTTGAATGGGGCTGTGACCAGTTGTAAGCACACACAAATGCAGGTGTACGCACACACCCGGGGCCCCATCTGCACCAGTAAAAGTGTCATCACAGCATAGATCTTTCTCCTATGAATGGCTAATTAGAGAGGAGACAGTGGTCTTTAGTGGTAATGGGGGGTGGGTGGTAATACCCCTCTACTCTCACAGCCCTAATGCGAATGCGCAGAAACTGGAATTATTCAGATGTTTCTAAAAGGTGTGGAAGGGCACAGTATAAAATGTACAATTTCATTTGAATAGTGATGTATGTCCTTTTTGACTTGTTGAATTCATTTTAGACAAAAAGCATTTCACATTTTCAGTCTTTATTGAACGCGTCTTTGGAAGGCGTTGCTTTCTCTCAGCTGAAAAAGCTCAAATTAGGTGCATGTCTCTTTAAGGCTCTCTTTCTTCCTGTTGGCCATGCCCACGTCACTGCTACAGCCAATGCAAACAAAGGAAAGTAGTGGCAAGGTGGGATTCTCTAGCTACGTACAAAGGTGAAATCAAGTATTTTCAGCTTCCAAGATGATCAGTGCCTCAGGATTACTCAAACGTCTGTGAATGAGACTAATGTGAGGGAACATGAGATTATGGACTGCTCAGAAACATAGATTTAGCATTAGGCCTAGTTTACTTGAGAGCTTTATGCACGCCAGATAATCTCTAGTTGATTAAAGTATGTCAGTGATTTTATAGTCATCATACTTTGGAGTAGGAATGCTAAACAAAACGCCCCAGGGATTCTTCAGTAAAACAATAGCAGCCCTATCATGAAAATACTCTCTGATGTATATTTACAGAACATGAAAAAAAACAGGCCATTCAGACAGATGTTTACAACATATACTTACAATCCCCAACATGCATCAACACGGACACCATAATGACACACTGAAGACATTCCTGCTATTGTGGAGGGCTGCATCCACTCTGCATGCACTTTCTAACCCTCCAACTCAACTTAACCAGGAGTCTGGCAAAAGTACTGTTCCTATTCTGTGTTCATGTATTGTGTGGGATACGTTAACCTACGGCACAAAAAAACTTTAATGCTGGACATGTATTGTTTTGCAAGCAATCTTTGAAACTATATTATAACTATTAAGTTATACAAACTGACATTACACCATAAAAAATATAACTCAGTTTAACTATAAAGACTGAAGCTGAAAGTATGTGTATGGTATAAGGATTGTATTAATTATTTGCAAAAGAATACTGCCATCTGGTGGTTACATAAAGAACACAATAAATTACTTTAACAGAAAATTGTGTCAAATAAAAGAAAACATTGTAAGTAGCTTGATTGTTTTTAATGGTAGTAGAGAGCATAACATCACAGTATCAACTGTTACTGTACAGTCTCTGGAGATGACGTGGCTCATTATTTTAAAGAAAAACTATGAACGCTGAATAGACTGAAACGTGCCAATACTCAAATCTTTACATGGTAGAGGGCCACGAAAATTTCAGTCATTTATGCCGCTACATAAAGCAACAATATATTCATTTTTATCAGTCTTGAACAAGACATTTCAACAAATTACTAAAGCTTTTTAAAAATATGTAAAACATTGCATAAAAATAAGTTTCAAATGCATATAAAACTGCATACAAGGCTGCATATAACTATTAAACTGATGTTAAATACAAAACGCAAAGTAACAGTAGTTCTTAACATCACAGCATTAACACAAAAAAAAACTGTTGAAAAAAATATTGTAAGGCACACTTTATAGAGGTTTTTCCAATTGCACTAAAGACTTTACTGTCCTAAAGGAATTAAGTGTTTTAGAAAGTATTTTGGCCTGATCTATCCAACTCATCTACAGTACAGCCCAAAAGTTTGGACACACCTCATTCATTCATTCAATGAGTTTTCTTTATTTTCATGAAAAGACAAGAAATCTTACTTAATAACCCTGACAGGGCTCACCTGTGAAGTGAAAACCATTTCAGGTAAGGCGTATTTTCAGTTGTTTGACACTTTTTTGGTTAAGTACATATTTCCACATGTGTTAATTCATAGTTTTGAAGCCTTCAGTGTGAATCTACAATGTCAATAGTCATGAGAAGAAAGGAAACTCATTGAATGAGAAGGTGTGTCCAAACTTATGGTCTGTACTGTATATTATTAAATTGTTTTTTTTGTTTTTTTTATGTTTTTGCATATTTCTTGCCCTTGCTACGGGCAGTTCTAGCACAAAATGACCTTGGTAAAAAATAACAATCCAATAACTTGATAAATAATGTAAAATAGTATTTTTTTTCCTCTCCAATTCTCTGGTTTCCATTTGCCCTCAAAATCCCTTTGCATAAAAACACAGGGATATAAACTGATCTTAAAAAACAAACTTAGTTGAAACACCTGAGAAATTCCATCGTTAGCCGAGATCACACGATTAATCCTGCAGTACATGAAAAGAGAGGAAAGACACAGCATTAGGTTCATTTGTCTGAAATAAAAGATCATTTACTTGTGCTTCACTGGACTTCAGAGCACTTTTCTGAGCTTCTATGTAAAGTAATTGCAGTCATACAGGATGTACTATATATAGTTTTATTGTGAAAGGGTAAAAAAAAAAAGAGTAATGTCAATTCAAAATTCTTAAGAGTGAATAAAATGTTCATCAGTGTTGAAGCCATAGTGGAAGTGCCTCAAGTGTTTTTTGATTACTGAAAAGTAATGTAATCTGTCTATCAATAATCATGAAAGCTTTATGAGCAGAGGACATTTTTTGTTTTTGTTTTACTGAGATGACTGATTTGAAAACAAAGGGTTCCTGAAATGGAAGATACTTGTTATAATGTGAAATATTGCTTCTCCCCACCCCCCCGAGTTATTTCAAATTGAAGTGCAATTTGAAATAACTCGATTTCAGGAACCCTTTGTTTTCAAATCAGTCATCTCAGTAAAACAAAAACAAAAAATGTCCTCTGCTCATAAAGCTTTCATAATTAGTTAAATTAGATGGTCTGGTGGTTTATAATATTGTCTCGTGGGGCATACTTACACAGTTATCCATTTTGTTTTCAGGAGACTCAATAGTGCATTGCTGGGGACTCCGCTGACGGCTGTTTTCTTTGTCTGTTAGTATCTGGCTTCCCAGCACCTTCCTCTGTTTTAAAAAGACATTGAGAAAGGCATATCAGTCATTTTCAAAGATATGGTTAGTTGTATTTTTGTAAAGAGCAGAGCAGATAGTGACTGGACTGCAAAAAGATGGTGTAGATATGGAGTGAAGAACCCGAGATGAACTTTGTTTCAGTGCTCCAAGTAAAACCAATGAAGGGTGACTCTGGGTACATGAAGATCTTTATTTTGTGAAGTCGAACACAAGTGTGATTAACAAACCTTGATTATCCCACCCAAAGAGCGCGACCTCCAGTGTCTCCGGCAGAAGGGTGTTCGAGAGTCCGATGGAGTCTGTAAAGGCTGCTTCTCAAGCTAAGAAATCACATGAGGAAAAACATATATACGTCAGTAGAAACAATATGAGCACTTTGCAAGTATGTGTCTGCACCTGTTTGATTAATTTCTTCTTCTTGGCGGACTCGGGCATCTTATTGACCTGCTGGTACAGTTCCCTAAGGGCTGATTCAGTGAAGTTCTGATGCTCTGTGTCATTGACCTCGGCCCCATTTCTTTTTGTAGGAGTTGAAAGTGTCTCTACCGTTACTGCAGCACTAGGTCCATTTTTGGCTCCAGAAGAAAGCGTCATGTCATCCTAAAAATGTCAGCCCATGTGGAAGAGGTGAATTTTCCCACATAAACAGTACTGTCACAAACCCACTGAATAATAATAATATTCTGGCAAAAACACAACATTGACTTTATACTCCCCCATCCTTTCAGTGCAGTCCCACATCACCAACAGGGTATGAATACAGAGCACTCAATGCATAAAGAGTGGGTGTACATTTAAAATGCACTATGCTGCAACACTTCTTTTTGAAATAATAACACTGGACTTAGATAATATTAGATTTTCAGCTTTCCTTTGGTCAAACTAATACAAAAAAATGGCACAAAAAAAAGAGCTAGAGGAATGATAAATACTCACATTGGATTTAAGTGCTTTGGATCCAGTAAAGTACAAACGGGCATATTCTTTGATATATACAGGTGCCTTAAAAGAAAGTATACACAATCATCAAATTGAAGCAGCCATTTTTCCAGCCACATTTTCTACAGCCTAATCCAGAAATGTGTATAATGTAAATGACCACAAAGGTAGTGGTACATACATGTGTGGCAGTATTCAAGAATTAAATGCAGACCATTAGAAAACAAAACGTGTTGATTGCGAGACTCTTTGAAATCAAAACTGCATATATTGTTTTTTTCACATGCAAATTGTGTATTCACTCTCAACACAGACAGCATTTCTTGTAACCCTAGCAACAAAACCACTTACTATAAAGGGGTTCATCCAAATAAATATATAAAATACTATAGAAATATGATCAAATATATATATATATATATATATGCAAGACTAACCTTGAATATTTTTTGTGAGTACCGAATCAGAAATGCCACCCCATTGTTCAGTTTCTCAATATGTCCTTGTAGGTCACTTGCCAGTACCTGTTAAAAAAAAAGAAAATATGGATGTACAACAACATAAACGCTTTTAATTTTTTTTCAATTTAAAATACCTTACATTTTTGGGCCAGATGATGTGTGGGGCAAACATTGTGGCAAGATTGATAGCAGACATCTTGTTCAAATGTTGATTGCGCGCTGTATGATACAATAGGGCCAGTAGTAGCTTCAAAAGACTGCGATTGACTGGTGGCAACAGCATGACAAGCAGTTGAAGTGCCTCTATCTGCCGTTCCTTATCAGGTATGTTTGTCTTATTTCCTTTTTCATCCAAGCGAGTTAACTCTGTCAACAAAAGATATGGGAATGTCAGCTCAATTGTATTTCTACATCAGTAGTTGAATGGTATACAACTTTGTTTAAACCTCCAATCTTTAGGTGAGCTTGGTAGTGTCTGTGAGTTAACAGAGGTTCTGGGAGTTCTCCCAGAAAAGATTTGAGCAAAGTTGCAGCATCATTTGGGTGGAAGTCTCCCGTCTCCAGATCAATCTCTGTCCCAGCATTCAGCATCTCCCTGAGAGCAGCCTGCCGAAGGCTGTGGCCCGGTACACGGAACAAACCCTCCACGTGAAGGTCTGTGGTGGAGAGAAACAGAGGCAGGTGTAAAGATTTATGCAGGTGAACGCTGATTAAGGAGGCACAGAAGAACAAGGTACAACAGTGAAGTGGGAGCGAGTGAATGGAGAGGAGAGATACAGCAAGAGCAAAGTGCTTTCAGATAAATAATTGACTAGAACATTTGCTCCCTGTGTCCACTTTGAGCACAATGACATCATAGCTGCCTAAAATAAGCTCTGATCCAATGCTAATTCACAATTCTCCAACTGAGCTAAAGAAAGTTACTGTGTACTTTAAAAATTACAATGCAGGTTTGCATTATTTTATTAATAAAGCAATACATCATTTTTATCAACAGCATGACACAAAATGCTGTGTCGTGGACAGTATTACAGCACTTACTTTTACTCAGGTATTCAATAAGCTGATAGATCTGTGCGATTCCTTCTTCAGTTAAAGGTGATCCAAATACAAGTCCTTTTTCTGAAAAAAAGTTTAAAAACACACCGAATGCACATCTAAAAAAAATCAACAATATAATTTGGAAAGTCAAAAGCCTGTGGTATCTGCTTTATGTACTTACATATATACAGTATAGAGATGTCAATTTTCATCAATCGATTCAATATAATACAGACCTCCATCTATAGCTCACACCTTTGTCTCATCATTCATGCTTTGCATTGTATGTCTTAGATGTGTTGGCCTTAACACTGGTAAATGTTATTCTGTTATTCTGGATACATTCCCAGGTTAAACGCAAACAAACTGATCAAAGTTAATTTACACCAAAGCAGCAATATTGTGTTATTTGCATTGTAGATGTAATATTTGGTCTCCTCTTATTAGCACTAATGATTTAATGTGTAAACAAAAAACGACTAAGCACTGAAATTGCAATGAAAATGAAAGCATGCAGATGAGAGACTCCACACACATTTTGACACCTTTGCCACACACGGTGTCTCATGGTTCTTTCTATTATACCAATGTTTAAACTAGATTTAAATCACAACTCTGCAAACACGGAGATAAACATGGCGGTTCCGTTATTATTGTCAAACCTTTTCGCTTCAGAATTTTGAAGGAGCGAAGAAAGCCAACCCCGGAAGACGAAGGCACTCTGGGCTCAGCTTCTCCATTGAGCTGTGAAAACTCGTCCCCAGGCAGGTCAATGAGACGGGTAATGTTACTGAGCACTAGATCTGTGAAGGCCTGGGGATGCTCATGCTTCAGCCGCTCCACGAAAAAGTCTGGGTTGAAGATGACTGGCTGACTCGAGCCGGATTTTTCTTGCATGTTAAACACGCTGCATTTTGTAGAGCTGTTTCAAAAAACAATTTAGGGAATGAACAACACTAATACGTAGCTTAGCGTATGTAAAACAAGCCTTCAGACCTAGCTAGGCTGTTGCTAGGTGAACTGTTGTGGGCAGCGTGACTAAACCTGGAAAGTTAATCACTTATATTGCTTATATCATAAATATAGTATGCACTTCTGCTGCTGTATATTCATATAAAGTGTATGAATGCCATACCGTCTGTCCAGTTTGTGATTGTTTTGAGGAGCTTTCACGGCAGCCATCTTCGTTTTGAATCTTCCGCTGTTTCTTTTTTAGCTCCGCCCCTGTGTTCTGATTGGTCAGACTCACGGAAATAAGTGATCAACTAATTTATTTATTTTTTGCATTTATTTTGTAATTTTACTGTAAATTTGTTCTCTCGAAAATGTATCGCTTCATATTCAAGACAATAAACTAGACTCACTATTAGATTTCACAAGTTAAGTTTGATTGATGGCCCAATTATTGTCCCATAACACTTTTCTCGCTGGGGTATCACATCACAACTATCCAGACGTCTTTATTTGTCAGATATATGCTACATAATGAGACACCACAGTCCCAGGTGTTCGCAGCAGCGTAGCGTATTTGCAGTCAGCAAGGCAAAAAAGGCAAGTGCTTTATTTAAAGGTGTTTATTTTGATAATTTAAGATAATTTCCTTTCTTCCTCTTTTGTAAAGATATATTTTGGCTGCCGTCCATAGACAGGACAAGCCACAGTAATAAAAGCAGTGAGTGACATTTGGAAGACTGTTGTGGTCTGGATTTGAACCTACGGCTACCAAGCGTAATCTGTAGCCTTTGCAGTAACATTAATATAAATTTAAAGTGAAAAAATTGATCATTAATCATTGACATACACATAACACATAAGCGATCAATAATACAATCCAAGTCCAGAACGTGTGTGAAATGTAACCTACTATGGTTTGCCAACGTCATAAATAAACCCATATTCTAAGTTTATCCTATAGACTCTTTCCAATTTTGTAAACTGAACATTTAAATTTGGGAATGGAGGCAACTGGAGGCAAGCAAGGTGTATCTCGGTGAAACGGCCCCATTAGTCTGCCCCATACGTCTGCTACAACTGTCACCTACGGGCACCTTAATCAGACATTATGTGATTTCTAATATTGTTAACGAGCAATTACGAGGCCCTTCCCCCAAACCATGACAAACATGGGAAGGGTCTAGTTGACTTTTTTGATTTGTCTGGATGTTTGTGAAGAATGTTTTTGCCAAATTGTGAAAATTCCCTAAAACTATATTCTTCTTTCAGTCTATAGGGAGCGCTATAGAGGTAACTTCCATCATATTAGTCAGATGTGTTGTTGATGGTTCTAACAAATGACAACCACTCTGCTACATGTAGGTAATGTCAGAGCCTGGTTAGGAAACATTAATGTACCTCACATTGTATGTTTATTTAATGTACATTAGTAACAGTTAGACTTTTGGCTGGAGGTAAAACTCTTGATTTTTAGATTTTACTAGACCTTACAGAAATGTTGACGACCACAATCGTTTGCTCCAGTCGCCTCCATTCCGGAAAATTCCAGTCATATGAATATGAATAATTCTTGGCATACAATGAAAAAACTATTGTGGTCTTCATACATTTCTGTCAACAATTTCGCCACCAGCCAAAAGTCTAACTGTTACTAATGTGGACATTAAATAAACATACAATGTCAGGTACATTCACTAATGATTCCTACCCCGGCTCTGACATTACTACATGTGGTGGATGGTTGTCATTTGTAAACAAAACAAAAAACATCTTAATTTCCAATATTTTGTGTGAATACTTTCTAAGGCTACCTGGCATTTAGGTCTACTAAAAAAAGAATAAAACTGTTTGTTGACGAGCGACAAAGAGTACTTATGTCAGGGATGCAGTACTCTGTTTATTAGTGAGGATGTTACAGTGCACTAGACTCTAGAATTGTCTGTCATGTCTAAGTTGTACCAGTTATTGTGTTGATACAGTGTATTGTTGAAATGAATGAGGCAATGTGACTGCTCCATTCAAAATGTGAATTGATGAAATAATTTGCTATACACTCCAGTCAGGCTGATCTTTTTGCTGAAAGAGGAATGTTTTAATGAGTCTCTCCTCATGGTCTTAAATCGAACACCTGGCAGCCGCAGCTGAGTTTTAATTCAAGCTGTATTTACTCAATGGGAATTTTAATGATTACTTGTAAACAATAGCTCTAGTCACCTAGCAACAACAGAGTTTATCAATATACAGGATGGGTAATGGGCTAACCCAGAGCCATAGAGATAAGCAGAGTTATAACAACTCCAATGGCGACAATGGGCCAGTTTTTAAACAGCACTTCCTGGAACTCATTTGATCCAGAAGTAGCCGCTCAAGCTAAAAGTGCTATTCAAATGCATTGAGAATTGTGCTAAGGTGGAACTATTTCGAATCTGCATTGTTCAGATTGTAATGGTGGCGCAACTCTCTAATCTCTATGGCTCTGGGCTAACAGAGTGAAGAACTTTGAGGAATAAGAAAGACATCTCCCACTTCCACATGTCGCCTATAGCATCAAGACTCTGTTGTGTATTAGGAGTTTACAAGCCCACATAGAAATACCAGCTTATTCATATCTAATATTTTTTTTATATTTTTTATTTTCTTCAATCTTCAATAATGACTTGTACATTCATACATTTTATATATTGATATTGTCATATAAAACATATAGACATAAATCACATGTTTCTTCATCTTTACAAACACTGTTAGGAATGTGACTGTGTATTGCTACAGCTAATGATCATTTCTACATTCAAGCAACATCTGCAAATGGACCAGTCTCATGATATTTTTAATCAAGATAATCAACAAATTTAGCTTTAGCGTAAATACAGATGCTATAAACAATTACAAACGCGCGAAACAAACAGCAACAGAAAGCCTTGTGGTTTGTACTTTTTACATAATACATAAATATGTATATATGTGTGTATATATATATATATATATATATATATATATACATACAATGTTTCACGTCCGTCAACATGTGAACACCATAACTCAAAAACAAATTGCCGGATCAGTTTAAAATTTTGGCACAGTGAATGCCTAAATAGCGCCCCCATGTTTTGGGACTCTGGACAAAGAAAGCAATACAACTTGGTACAGTGATTCTCCACAGTGTACTAAACATAAAATATTATTATGACACCACCCTACAATAAACAGGAAGTCGGCCATATTGGATTGAAATTGCGAAGTCAGGTATATTTGACAGCCTCTAACTTGCACATACTTTGCCCGATTAGGCAAAGTATCAAACCTGAAACACCTAATAACCCCCGAGTCCTGAACACAATATGATGGCAGTTACCGCTATAGTGCCCTCTATACGCGGAAAGACGAATGTAGTTTTTCAAAATTTGGCAAATACATTCACAAATATCCAGACAAATTTAAAAAAGTTGAATAGTTTCTTCCTATATATGTCATGATTTTGGGTCGGGGCCTTAGCCATATGGCATTAGCATTTGGGGCCGACATATTGGGCGATTCACCGAAATACACCTTGCTATCGGGTACAACACTGTGGGCCTAGTTCTCTTCATAATGTATCATAAATTGGCTTAATTTGAGAGGCCTTTGGAAAGCAGTGCTATCATGTAAAGCCGAGTTTGAAATGGGGGCCTCATTGTCAGTGTCCAGTGATGTTTGGGACTCTTTCCTGGGCTTGGTTCTGAGATTTGGAGAAGTTTGGCTTTGAGGGAGAGAATTATGGGCATCAATCTTTTCTCTGGCTGTGGTACTCCCCTCTTCACTGGAGCTGCTCTGTTGGAGGCAGGTCATTCTCCCGTATTTCCAGTAACAGTCTGGTCTGAGTCGAGTTAAAGTTCTCCAACAAGCTCTGCGGAAAGTGTGTGAGGACATGCAGAAGAGCAGTGGGTCCAGAGCTCCGTTGATGTACCACAGGGGCAGAGACAAGTATGATTTAAGGATTGTGTATACGGTGAGAACTGTATCAGACCACACAACCACATAGACCTGCATCAGTGACGAGGCAATGTCTGGGAAGTTACAGACAAAGAAAGCCACCACCACAGCACCTAAAACATCCATGTTAAGTGATCCCGTCACAAAATACAACATTTAGCTATTTAACTTCTGTGTGTGTGTGTGACTCACCCATTAGTTTTAATGCTCTTTTTTCATTTAAGAGTAACTTTCCATTTTGATGGCACTGGGAATCTTGTCTTTTTTCTGGGTTGGGTCGTGTAAGACCCATATTTCTTCTTTGACGACTGTTCCTCTTCAGATAAAGCAGGATGAGCAGGTAAAGAGTGAAGATGGACACCAGTGGGACCTGTGTGAGAAAATGTTCAGCATCGAAGATCATTTTAACAGGATACCAAGTTCTTACCATGAAAAATAACCCCGCTCTCAAAATCAGAGCCCCTTTATAGATGTGTGCGGGAGCTTGCTCTATCATTTCACACATGGTGGAGACGTGGAAGGCATCTTCTTGTTTGACTGCAGTAAAGTCCAGGATACAGGCACGGGCTTGGTCATAGACCAGAGCAAAGGGGACAGCTGAGACCAGAGAAATGATCCACACTATAAGTAGGCATGGCAGTCGTGACTTCTGTTGAACAGGAGCAAAAATATTACATTACATTAGTGCCACAAATGCAAATGCCACGGTCTAGTTTTATCATTTAACACTTTTTTATTCTTATTTTTGTCTGCATCATATGTTTCTATCATGTAAATGTATCAGAAATTAATTTTAAAAGTTCTACCATAATAATAGGAATAGGAATAAGAAAAGGCTGGCATGAAAGTAATTAGATCAACCTTCAAGCTGGAGACAGACCACATTGTGTGGCAAATGGCAGCGTAGCGCTCCGTGGTGAAGGTCATAATAACCCAACTGGTGGTTGCGCAGTACACCTGACGGACCATAAAGTAGACCTTGCAGACGGTTTGGCCCAAGCGCCATGGGTAGCTCTCCCAGTAGTAGCGATACAGAGTGATTGGAATGGTCAGCAGCTGTAGAATGTCTAGGATTCAGGAGAAAACAAACTACGATATCTATAATATTTGAGCACTGCCACTATGAATCTTGGGCTTCTCAGAAAAAAAAATATGTCTGTGTCCACCTGAACCTTTAGAATTGATATATATACAGTATATATGTATGTGGTGGCCTTGATAATACGATTTTTAATCGCACTTTTCACTCATCTAGAACACTAGAAGGGAATGCACACAATGTGGACAAAATGTACAGCACTCATGGCAAGATGTAAGACAACAAGTATTAGACTATCTGCATTTTCTAAAGTAAGATACAGAAAACTTTTGACTATTATTATTATCATTTTGGTAACGTCTCATTGTATTAACATGATTTTAATGAGTCTTTAATTGTTGTCATTAATAAAAACAAAGAAAGACAAGTCACCATTTTGACATTTATTTTCTGGAGGAGTGTCCAGTCACACAGAAGGCTCTATTTAGAAAAAATATATATATTTGATGGTAATGGTTGTAAAGAAAATCTCCATTTACAACAATTAGGCATAACATTATGATCACCTGCCCACTATCAGTCAGTCACAATGTTGAGTGTTATTGTTGAGGATATCCCTAATATATAGTCTGAGACAGTGGCGGCTGGTCTATTAAGGGCGACGACCTCCCTGCCAATTAACCATCTCTCAATGTTTGAAAATTTAAATAAAATTAATTTGAGAGTGATACTTGGAAATGAGCTGCCGTGGCGGCGGTCTGTGCTCTCCAAGGGCTTTCTAGTTATAACATATCATTAACGTATCATTAGCATTAACAATGCATCTATTAGCCCCTCGTCCCAAGGTCACCACACCAGCTGCCACTGGTCTGATGTGGACTGTGCTTTTCACACCTTGTTATCTGCTATTCAGAACCTGAAGAAGTCTCATCTGTTGGATCGATCCACACATGCCAGCCTTAGCTGTATTACCTGTCACTGATTCTTTAGTCTTTAGCAGCCAATTACAGCCTTGATTTTGAGAAATTTTTCCAACTCCACCTTTTCTCTTTTTTGTGATCTACCAAAATCATAGCTGCCTTTAAAGAGATTGAAAAGTCACATAAATTCTGATTCAGCTACACTACACTTCAATGTATTAAACCTGCCTACAGTGACATGAAGGCACCTGGCCTGACCCCCAGGGATCAGTGTAGCAGTTGAAGCTTTTTAAAACTGAAATGATTAAAATTGAAATGATTTGTTGCTATAGCTTTGTCCTTGGAGTAACTACTTGCACAGCAGTGATACACAGATGAAGCCTCACAAAGCAGGCAATGAAAAGACGTACATTTTTTAATAAAAGCTGTACCTGATATAACCAGGCTCAGAAGGTAGAAGCGAATGGCACTGACTCTCATGTGATCATCCAATAACAGTGTTAGTAAACTCAATCCGTTAAACAAGACCTGTGGGTTATTACAGCACTGATCAGAAGATAAACAGCAATATAGATCATGAGTTCAGACCAATGTTTTTTCATTGAGCTCGAGACAGGGGAACATTTTATGGTAGAATCTGCTGTGTGTTTTCTAGTTATAACTCAAGGGGCTTATTCACATGAAACAAAAACTGGCATAGTCCCCACAATTATCAGGAGTTAATTGCAAATTTCTGTAAAAGGGTGTTTTAACTTCAGCTGAGCAAATTTGTGATATTGTTTGGGCCAGTAAACACAGCGTTAAGACATATGATTTCTACAGTTTATCAATCCAAAAACCCACCAGAATTATTCATTATATTTGGATATTTCTTTCAAAAAATAATGTAAAACTACAATATCACAACTTGGTTCTAGTGAAAACACCCTTTCGCTCAAAGACATCAACTAATCAGTGTGTGCTACAATGAATGCCCATACCCCAAAGAAGAATATAAAGCTGTAGAAGATGGTCATGGGAACTGCAATTGTCAGCGGCTCTCTCTTAGTCACACTGATGTCAAGCTGTGGTGTCTCACTTGGGCTGACATTACAGCTGAACAGGAATGATATCTGCTCTGACAGATTCATTATGAACCTTGGATGAAAAAAAAGGCATAAAGACATTGGGCCATGAAAGATAAGGCTGCTCTGAAATCAATGCCTCCTTGAAACATTTCAGGGTAATTATATGTACAATAAAATGATAGAAATAGCAAAAAAATAGAAAATAAATGTATCATCTCTTGTAGTAAAAATGTCCCTACACACACAAAATAACCGTATAAACAATGACAAATAAGATATGGAGTGGACCTACCTGGAATAGGTCAAAATGTTGAAAAAAGCCAAGTAGATTTCTATACAGGGACAGCACAGCGCTTTGGTTTTCCACTCCTCATTGTGCGGTACTCTGCCGCCGAACCACTCGCTCACTCTTTCTCTCTCTCTCCATTCACTCACACACGCAGGTGATACAGATTACACGCTAAACGTATATTGCCAATTTTTTAATACCTAATATTTTCTATCCTATACTGAAATTTCCCTAAATGTACAAATATATGTGACAATTCTTATTTTGTACCAGTAGATGGGGTTAATCTTGGGGTCTGTCACACATTTCCAAGCAATTATTAGAACATCTTGTCATCCTACATTAAATAATATAAACTATAATATATATAATAAATTTATTCCTTTATTAATATTCAATGTATTTTTTGTGTTAGTCCCATGACTGGATAAATGGAAAGCATTTAACACAAACCTATGGCAAATCAATAAACCCATTTCAGCAAACTAGGAGCCAGATCATTTGTTTTCGGTGACACAGGAGAATATAGAAAAGACGTGCTTAAGAAAGTACTGATGTGACTTTTTGAAGTAAATAATCAAACAAAGCACATTCAATAGTTTGGATTATTTATTACTCCGTTTTTACATTTCTTTATATAAATACAAAACATTATCTGTGAATGAGAACAAATGATCAGGTAAAGAAAATGCCGATGTGAGTTCAGAGCACTGTGGCGTCTGCTTGAATTATCCCTGCGTCCTTTACCATTGAATAAAAATGGCCCTGTTTGTCGAGCAGGTTGCTTGGAGAGTCAAATTCCACTATTTTCCCAGCATCAAGCACCATCACTCTGCACAGAAAAGAGATATGCCATAGGGTGTTATCTGTTGAGCACTGTAATTACAGTCTAAAGAAGATCCAACAGAGGGCAGGGAGAAAGAAGATAAGTTGGTCTATATAGATTTTTAAGCACACTGACTGGCCATGTGATTAGAAACACCTGTTGAAATGCCTCTAAATGTAAATATCAAATCAATAACTCAAAGGCATCTTTTATACACCGAATGATTTACTGTAAATACTGAAACTTTCCAAAAGCATGTAGTTTTAGTTAGCAATAGCATAGTATTCAAAGGACTCATGTTTAAATGCATTACATTTCAAGTGTGCTTAATAAAGCTAGAGCCAGACATGAGAACAATGCTCTTTCATTGTGTTTCTATTGTGTCTTTGGGCCCCGACGGCAGGCACATCTATAGAAAGCTAGCCTTTGTTGTCCAGCTAATGTCTCTATAAAGCCACCAATATTATAAAGGTTTGCCTTAGATCTCGCAGATGTGACCATCTGGCTTGTATACTTTCACAAGATGGATGCACCTTAACTGCAGCCAAATCTGACTCTTTAAGCCTGATAGTGCATCAGATCAGTCATTGTTTCAATATAAAAGGATTTTCACAAGGAGGGAAACAGTGACATGAAAAAGAAAGAGAGTGGTGTGTTGAAGGTAAACAACAGTCCAATCTACTGTGTATTGACTCATATTTCATTGATCAACATTAGTAGTTTATGCATAAAAATACACTGTATATAAAGTGCATTGTTAATGTGCTCTGTTGCTTTAGGTTGTAGCTAAAACATAAAGTCTAAAGAGAAAAAAAAAGGCATTTGAGTTGAAAGGCCATCGAGTATCTCTAGTTGTTGCTTCTCTTTATTGAACATTGAGATGAGCCAAGAGAAGTGTTGAAAAAGTCAGAAGAATCTACCTGACTGTAACTCACCTGGAGCTGTCCATTATACTGTGCAGCCGATGTGCGATGGTGAGAACAGTGCAGTGGGAGAACTCTTTACGAATGGTATTCTGTATTAAGTTGTCCGTCTCTAAATCAACAGCTGCCGTGGCTTCATCCAGGATTAAGATCTTAGACTTCCTTAGCAGGGCACGAGCAAGACACAGGAGCTGCCTCTGCCCAACACTGACAGGAAAAACAGATGATACTAAAATATGTTTTTGTCCATACTATGCCTCAATACCACAAGTATTAGTGGGGAGTAATTATGTCTGGACATTGGAGATCAGAAATATGGCAGGTATTAATTATGTTGGGAGCATGAGAGCCAAGCTTTCACATCATATAATTCTGCAGCTTTAGCTAAAGTTCACTGTGCAAATGAACCAGTGTGTGCTCAGTAACATGTATACTGTTAAATGGTCAGACTCTTCCTTCTGGTTTTCCTCTTCCTTCTGGTATTGTAGTGTGTTGTGTATTGTGTCTAAAGAGTACCTCAGGTTTTCTCCCCCTTCAGAGACTTCATGATGTAGCCCTTCCTGCAGGTCAGACACAAAGTCCTTCAGATGGGAAAGCTCCAGCACTTTCCAAATGTCCTCATCAGTGAATTTATCAAATGGATCCAGATTCATTCTTAGAGTACCAGAAAATAGTACTGGATCCTGGGTGCACAAGCAAAGACTTAGTACATAGATTGTACACACAACACATCAAACTAAAGTAAGGTGTTGATTATACCTGTGGTATGATTGTGAGCCTGCCTCTAAGATCATGAAGACCTATTGAAGAAATGTCAACACCATCGATATATATACGACCCTCTGCAGCTTCAAGCATTCGAAACAAACAGTTCGTGAGGCTTGATTTTCCTGCTCCCGTACGGCCCACGATACCAATCTTAAAAAAAAATAATTAAAATACTGTGAGTGAAAACAAGGTCTTCATGGTATCATGTAATGTCATGGTGGATTATTTTGGGGCCAAACAACTATTTTTTTGGAATGGAGTGATCTCCCTGACGATCACCAAGTGTCTTGGACAAGGACACAATGATAGAATAGTTACTGGACTCTACCACTGAGTCACTGCCACCCCTACAGGGAGTCAGGGGAAAGCTACATTCAAATCTTGTTTTTCCTCTGCTTCTACTTCACTGCTTATTTAATATGGGCAAACAGTGATGCTCTATAATTTTAGTGGCCCTTTAACTTAACTGTATTACATTATAAACACCCTATAGATCTGTTGTTGTAGTGTTCTTGCATACAGCTAAGAATGACAGACCTTTTCTCTACTGTAGATAGCACACGTGATTCCATCTAGCACCAGGTCCAGTTCGGGTCGATAGCGAACCTTATAATTTTCAAACTGCAGTTTTCCCTCCTTGGGCCAGTCCTCTGGGGCTCGAGTGTCAGTTACCCATTTTGCCTGTGTAGACAAAGACATCAATTTCAAATGTGTTTTGACAGGTTTCTGTCTGATGTTGACCACAAAAATCATTGACCACCTAGAACATGAAGTTGAATGGTTGAAGTAAAAATGCTATTCATTGTAGTTGATGCATAAGAGTTGTGTGGTACATACAAAATCAATTTAATGATGATAACTTGTTTTTATTGCTGGTGGTGATTAAAAATATGTACAGATATAATAATACAACAAATATTAGCTACCAAGGCAACATACCTCATTTTCAATCTCTGCATATTCACTCACTCTCTCCACAGCAACTATATTGGTTTCCAATTCTGAGGTCATTCTCACCAACCAGTTTAGGGTCTGAGTGACCTGAAAAACATCAGCATCGTATAGGAGAGGGATTTCCGTTAATAATTGTACAATCAACACCATTATAAGTAGGGTGAAATAAGTGTCAGATAGTGACTGACGTTAAGTGCATAGGATATGGACAAGCCCACCAGGCCACTGTCCAAAGTATTTCTGGAAATGACGGCAAACAGAGCAGCGAAAAAAACCACTAGATTTCCCACAAACTCCAGGCGAATGGCAACCCATCTGCACACAACATATACAGTACATAATGTTAGAAAATCATCTGGAGTATTTTGGACTTTTAATTGCAACAGATTTACTTTCTTGAGATACTTGGTTTGTATTGCAGTTTATAATGAGTATTACCTGTTAGATACTATCCAAGGGTAGACACTTTTCAGGTTTTCATCAATAGTAAATTCATTGTGCTCAAGAAACCTTTGCTGATGACCGTAGGCCCTTATTACTGACAGACCAGACACTGTCTCTCCAAAGTGTGAGTATATTGGAGATCGAGACACCGAGTCAAGTCGTCGTAGCTGCCTTGAAGTGGCTACGTAGAAGCGCTAAAGAGAAAAGCATCTGTGAATTACATTGGCGCACATATAGTTTTTAAATCTTCACCTATACATTGTACCTTCTGCTTACCACATACCTGGACAAAGCAGTAGATAACGGTCAGTGGGATTATGACAATGGTGAAAAAAGGTGTGGCTAGACAGATTACAAAGATTGTCCCCAGCACACCAAGAAGACAGATGAGCCAGGAGCGATAAGACTGTGGGATTGCTTCATCCACTGTGAATATATCCTAAAAGACACATTTGGGTAATGTAATCTTAAAAGTATCTTCAAAAACAATGTAATGCTTAAATGCTGGAAAAGTTGGTCTTTGAGACACTTTGCCATGAGGTATCCTTGGCTTTGTACCTCAATAGCTGTGAATTATGAATGGTAAAAAAAGCTACAGTCAAAAAGATTATGTTCCTTTTGTGTGAGCTGTGAAATATGTGAATTATGTAGGTATTACATTTCAGAGGGCTGTTCAAATCCTGAGAGTGCTCTGTGCAAGTGTGATTTATTGGAAATGATCATGTTGAGAAATTGAAATTAAAAATCAACTTTACTGTTCATGTAAATGTATAAAGTATAGGCTACTGCAGATATGGAGAGAGATGGAGAGATAAGTGATACCTTTGCGAAGCGGTTGAGTATTCTCCCTGTGGGGGTGGTGTCAAAGAAGACCATAGGAACTCGCAGCATGTTGTTCAGCAGCCTTGAGTGCAGGATACGAGAAGCTGAGACTGAGGCATTGGCTAGAAGTAATGTGCCCAGAAACACAAGGAAGCCTAAACCAAGCAAGAATAATTTACATTAGCATGTTAGAATGTATCCCAAAGGTTATTACTATATTATTTTTGCCCTAGTGGTGCTGTTTTTAATGAATATATATGTTATAATGTATTCTATGTATATCACGACTATTACTGCAAGACCCTGAACCTTACATTTTCCTGATGAAGAAAGTAACAAGTTGTACATTTTGTAATGCTGCCTTATCAGATGTGACAATAATGGAACAATCATGAAGGAGTCTGTTACCCTGGGCCACCCCTAGAGCTCCAAACACGCCGATTCTGGTGTCACGCTTCCAGGCAGGGTAAGTCATGTTGTAGTAATCTATAGCATCATTAGTCCAGTCACTCAACCACAGATTCTGACCGATGAATGCAATGTTTTGTGTGAAATAAATCACGAACACAAGGACAGCATAGCTCCACCCCATGGCACGCATGTATTGAAGAAACACAGACAATTTGACCTAGAAAAAAAATAATCAGAACACATTGTGTATATATTAGCATGTCGTCCAGTGGTTTCAGAAATACCTTAAGATAATCAAAAAGACGCGCTTACCTGTCCAGTTTCCATGGTTTCTTTCTCGATTAATTTCTGTCCTTTGTTGGGTTCATCTTTAGGTGGTTTTAATAAACTACTTTGCTTTAGCCTCACACTACAAAATGAAATATAATATTGCAGTAATCATACACATACATAAGTAATACAGATTTTTTAGATGTCTCAGTGCTAACACCTGCCACCACGCTGACTGCGCCTGATACTGTTTTCCCTCTTAAGGGTAAAAGACACGGAATCTTCCAGAGCAGAATCAAGTTGAGTGTCCTCTCCTTCGGGCATCAGCTCCACATCTGTACTATCTTAGAAAACAGTACATATAATTTGATACAGCACAGTTAAATAATGCCTCAACTTTTTACATATTGAGACTAGAATAGTTCATGATTTTGGGTTGCACACATTTGATGTGAATGTGGTTGTTACCTCTCTGTGATTGGTCCTGATTGCTTTGCTCATTGGCATATGTGTCTAAAAACTCAGCGAACGCTCCCTTGCTCGCACGAAGGCTGTTATAAGATCCAACTTCAGAAACCATTCCATCTTTTAGGACTATAATTTCATCCACAAAAGGCAGAAAACTAACAGCATGAGTCACAAGAACACGGGTCTGCAACACAAGAATATTTAAGTAGTCATTCAATAGATCATTGACTTTAAAAACACAAACACTAACCTTATCTCGGAGTAGTCCCTTAGGCCCAATTACTTTGTCAAAGAGATGTTTTCCAACATGTGCGTCCACAGCGGACAAGGGATCATCTAATAGGTAGATATCAGCTTTACTGTAGGCTGCACGTGCCAAACTTACACGCTGCTTCTGACCACCTGAAAGGTTGATACCCTGAAAATAGAGCAGATAAAAAATGGATACTGGTAGTTAACTATGCACCTTTCTAAGAAAACTGGAAAAGAAAACTCCAGATTATTGAGTTAGGCATGTCTACCTGCTGGTACTATTTCAATAATAAAACTATTATTATGTATTATAATTGTTTAGTTATTTAGATAATATTAGAAAAACGAATGCACAACAAAATAACTTATAACAACTTAGGTTACTGACCATAGAGTGATAGTATACAGTCACACTTTGACATATACAAAATATATTTTGCCACATAAAACAACTCAACACCAAAATTGGTATTGGTAAGCCTTACCAATACCAGTTTTATTACGTACCTTCTCTCCAATCTCAGTAAGGTCTCCACCGGCCAGCAGTTCCAGGTCAGGCTCAAGGGCACAGTCCTTTATGACCTTCTGGAAGCGCTCCTCTTCGTATGTGGAGCCAAACAGTA
>JAVQKC010111277.1:0-13177 GCA_036025475.1 Philypnodon macrostomus | reverse complement strand
CTAACAGAGTTATTGAGGTTTGATACTGTATGTTACTAACAGAGTTATTGAGGTTTGATACTGTATGTTACTAACAGAGTTAATGAGGTTTGATACTGTATGTTACTAACAGAGTTATTGAGGTTTGATACTGTATGTTACTAACAGAGTTATTGAAGTTTGATACTGTATGTTACTAACAGAGTTATTGAGGTTTGATACTGTATGTTACTAACAGAGTTAATGAGGTTTGATACTGTATGTTATTCAAACTGTATTCTGGAGGTTAAATAAACTAAGAAGAGTCATTATTAAGTTTTCCCTTTTACCTCCAGACTTGCCACGAAGCTGATGCGTCTGGTGAAGGACCGCAGTCGCCTGGAGCAGCTGGCCTCGGGCTCCTCTCAGCCGGGCCCCAAAGTCAGAGACGTGGGAATGGAGGAGATGATTGAAGACCTGCAGGACAACATCAGGTAGATAAAGGATTGTAGAAGGTTTGATGATCTCCTAATCTGGGAAGATTGCTGAAATTTCTTTACAGTGCATCCATGAATGCCCTGCTTTTCACCCTCGATTTTACTTTAACAATGCCAGGGTGACAGCAGTGATCTTGGCTTAATAAAAACATATTGTTACCATTTCGCCCACCCCTGATATCAGGACTCTTCAAACCGAGAATGAGGGGCTCCAACAGCGCCTCCGTGTGGCCAAGCAGCAGATTATCCACCAGCAGAGCAGACGAGCCACTCCTTACAGCCACATCCACTCACGGGTCAGCTCCGGGCTCAAGAAACTCAGGGACTCACCGTCACCTTCTCCTGTGAGGCCGAAGAGTGAGTCCAGGAATAATTGCACCAGGTCTTAATGAAGTCTAAATAAACCGGCACTAAATGGGACTAAACCTGGAGAAAATGTCGGACAACAGTAATGAGATTTTTGAGTAATAGAATTCACCAAAGAACCCAGAATTAGACTTGTATGTACTGTATGTAGATTGATCAGTCAATGGCATTACTGAATAAGCAATGTTAAAAAGTGGGCTAGATTATTATTAACTACATCTTACTATATATAACTTATATAACTTATATAACTTAATACAGCATTCATTTTATTTCCTGCATGAAATAAATAACAAAGCTTACGATAAAACCTTAAATAATAAACTGTCCAGATCATCATGTTACCTCACATATTGGCTTTACTGTGTGTGCTGCAGGCAGGAGTTTGGATGGAGCAGGGAGACCTCCGCCCGGTCAGCTGCCTCGATACGGACACAGTCTTCTGGAGGACGCCCGGGCTGAGATGCGCAACCTGTCAGTACTGTATACCCCCCATAGACAAATATTAACTTCTTTATAAACTGCAGAACTGCCTTTAAAGTGTAACTAAACCGGGGTCAGAGCCTTACTTCACCACACGACAAAATTTTGCTAGCAGATACAGAGGGCCAGGGCAGAGGATTAGGGTGAATAATCCAAAACAAAGCCAATTCCAAACATGCCACAGATGATTGGATTGGATATCGGTCCCGATCTAGGCCCAAAAGCTGGATCAGTGGATTGGTAAATGAGGCCAATACTAGAGGTGATTTTTCTATTTATTCTAATTGATTATGAGTGGATAAATAACTCTCCAATAACAAAAGTTAGACATTTTTAGTCTTAGTTAGATTTTACATTAGTTTTTTATTCATATCATTGGGTATCGGGTATCGATCGATCCACAAAGCCCAGATATTGGGATCAGTATTGGGACTGAAAAAGGTGCTTTTCTTCATGGGATGTAGTAATGCACAACTGCCACTTTTTAACCAATAGGAAAATTCAACTGCAGTAGCCATCGTTTAACCTAAAGGGGGCAGCACTTAAGACAGATTTCACTAAATGTCAAGAGTTGCACAAGAACAAGACGTGATCACAATAAAAGTCTTATTTCTACAGAATATCAACAAAAAACGGTGAAGTTACAACTAAGTTCTCTTAAACGGTTTGTTACCACAGTGAGAATGTGATCGAGACCCAGAGAGGCCACATGGAGGCGCTGGAGGCAGAGGCTCAGATGCTCCGAGACGAACTGAAGAAGAAAGAGGCTCAGTTTGAAGAGCGACTGTTGGACGTGAGACAACAGCAGACCTCTAATCTCCGGTACATACACATACACACTCGATGCGATGTGATCGTGATCCAGTGCATTCATTTATACTCTGCTCGTCATTTTTACTGAAACAATGCCAGTGTTCATATGAATAAAAGGAGAAATAAATGGTATTAATTAGTGGTGTACGATATGGCCCTGTGCTAATCTGGAAACATGGTTGAATTGTGCTCTGCTCGTCTCCGTCATATTTACTGTAACAAGGGCTTCATAATGCTTTTTTGAATTTTGTGTGAATTAATCCCAAATTCAGCTAAACAAGAGTTTGGGCTGAACATTGAAAAGATACATTAATAAACCTACACTATGATACTATGATATATGATGTTTACTAGTCAGGATTAAGTCAAACTACGAATGTTGCTCGTTGTTCGTTCGAAATGCTCTGGTTTCATCATTAACTGTAAACCGGAAGTATATAGTCGGTCAAACAGCAGTTAGATCATTTCAACAGGCAGTGGTCAGCGGTAATTATACCCATAACACGAACACATGTGGTTAAACAATATGGTTATTATTTTGGCCATAACATTAAGTTTAACTCGTATATTCCAGCCTCCCATTAAAACTGAGACCACTACAGTTCATCTGCAGATTTACTGTCTGAGATTCACTGCAGAGTTATTGATTGTTTTCCACCGGGCCTCTCCATTAAATTTTACACACGTTTCTACAATTATCTAGTGTTTACCGCTTGAAGTCTTGTTTTTGTTTTGTCTCAGGTCGCATGTAAACAGCAACGTGACCATGATCAAACTGCAGAAGCAACTGTCCGAGCGCTCCAACGTCGTCGCAGAACTGGAGGATCGATTCCTGCATTTACAAGAGGTCAGAGACCGGAGTAAAACTGACTTCCAGACAAAGAATACAGTCAGTGGAGACTCATCCACTGTAGGTTTCTCATAGACTTTCTCACACGTTGAAATAAGTAGAAAGTCATGTTTTTCGGCAAATACAATGTTTCTCGAGCAGGCTTATTTAAAGTGCGCGTCCTAGTTTTATATAAAAGACTATAGAGAAAAATATTGTACAATGTATAACCGTGTTTCACATTTTAGTAACATTTCCAGTTAGCATTATACAAATATTAAATCGTTTGAGATAAAAAAAAAGTGAAAGCTCTCCTAAATTAACAAAGAGTATAGCTAGAAAATAGAAAAATGCTTAAAACTGACTCTCTGACCCTGTTCTATGATGTAAAGTAGGTCTGTAGTCTGTAGAGGTCAGGGGGAGGGACTAAACTAAATCTTGACTACTGTTGGTCAAAGTGGTAACCCACAAACTCTGATTTGATGTTGTCTGTAGAGGTCAGGGGGAGGGACTAAGCTAAATCTTGACTACTGTTGGTCAAAGTGGTATCCCACAAACTCTGATTTGATGTTGCTGTGGAGGCCAAGGGGAGGGACTAAAGTGAACCTCGATTACAATTGGTCAAAGTGGTAACCCACAAACTCTGGTTTGATGTTGCTGTGGAGGCTGGGGGAGGGACTAAAGTAAAATAATTACGACAGATTACATACTCTACATCACAGAACAGGGTCAGATAAAGCATTTTTTTGATTTTCTAACATTTTATTTTAGACTACAACTTTAAATATTAGCTTTTCATAATTTCAGAAAAAAACCTAAAAGACAACATTATCTTTTTACTATTTTCCCCCAAAGTTATAGAACACAAATATATACTATTATACGGTTTATATTCTGAAATACATACGTTAACGTTTTATTTGTGTCATAGAGTCAGAAGAGACTAAAGGTCAGTCACGACACAGCGATGTCGAAGGTGGACGAGCTCTCGGGACGGCTCAAAGACGAGAGGATGAAGAGTCTGGAGCTGGAGAAACAACTGAAGAGCTCTGCACTGTCTAAAGTCAAACTGGAGCAGGTCAGTTTAGAATCTGGAAGATGCCCTATAGCAGTGTCTGTATTGTTACATAAGCATTATTACAGACATATTTCTAGACTGCTTTTATGAATATGTAAGATTTCTCATATTTATTATGCTCTGAGATAATTGCTCCTCATCCAAAAAGTTCACTTCCAAAAACGTCTGACCTTCTAAATGATCTGCTATGTCCCACAAATGATCAATTCAACAATACTGATTAGAGATGCACCGATCTGGCTTTTTCAGTTCCGATACGATCCCGATGTTATTTTGAGAGTTTCAATGTAATATAATATGATTTGCCACATTATGTATCTCCTCATAACTAGGATAAAGTATATTAATTTGGCTCCAGTATCGGCCACATTTACCGATCCACTGGTCCAGCTGAAGGGCCTGAATCGGCTAATGCTGACTAGAGATGCACCGATCTGGCTTTTTCAGTCCCGATACAATCCCAATATCTGGGCTTTGTGGATCGACCGATACCCCATATTCACCGATCCACTGGTCCAGCTGACGGGCCTGAATCGGCTAATGCTGACCGTCTTTGTGTTTCTCAGCTTCAGGACCAGATCACTGAACTGGAGCAAGAGAAGGACTTACTGAAAGAGAACAACAACAAGCTTCTCAACAGGTTTGTACCGTAACTTTTTAATATTATATTTACTTTATACAATTTCATGTTGTTAATATTTTGTCCAGTGCGTTTGACGTGTCTCAGCAGCAGAAATGGCAGATCCAGGAGCAGAAGTTAAAGCTGCAGATTTCACAGTTGGAGACCGCTCTTCAGGCCGACCTCGTGGACAAGAACGAGATCCTGGACAAAGTCAAGGCCGAGAGAGGTGCTGCCACGTTAATGTAAATGTTGGTATAGGAATGGTGAATGGTCTAATACTGAATAATGATGTGTGGAACAGATGCCAATGAGAGGCTGACGGATGAGAATAAGAAGCTCCACATTCAGTTCTTGGAGCAGAAACAGCAGCTCGATGGAATGAAAGATCGATTGAATTTCTACAGCAAAGTAAGAGGATGTTAGCACACAATAAAAACAGATTCTTAGCTGAGTTTGTGTTCAGTAATGCATCGTTACTGAATTTGTAATGTTTACTTTTTAGGATAATGACTATGATGCCACTGAACTGACAGAGGCTCTGCTGCTCATAAAAGTAAGTGAAAATCTAAATGCACTGTTTTGAAGCATTTTATATTTTCTACATAGCATCATTCATTTCTATATCATGTGTAAAATTCCTATCACAGAAGCGTAAGTCCCAGAGGAGAGGTGACCTGTGTTTTTTGAAGGACGATGAAGATGACGTCAGTTTAAACACAGACAGTGCAGTGAGAGAACTGAGGGCAGCCCACGCTGAGACCATCCAAGAGCTGGAGAAGACCAGGAGCCTGCTCACCATGGAGAACAAGCTCTGCAAAGGATACAAGGTTCAACAGTATTCAGCTGTAAAACGAAAACACAAAAAGCATTCAGACATTCATTTTGTACTAACTGAACTAAACCTAGGCGCGGCGGTGGTGCAGTGGGTAGATGCTCGCCCTTCAACCGGAGGGTCGGTGGTTCGAGTCCCCGCCCGTGCACACACTGTCAGGCCCTCCCGTGGACCTATTTCTATAAATCTTCGAGCTCAGTGGTTTAAAGTGGTTCATTTCACACCAAGGACCACCTCAGAACACATCGTTTACACAGCAGACTGTATTCCTACACTGTATATCAAAGATTGTGTGTTGTATGTGTTTTATTATATCTTCTCTGATATATAAATATTCAATACAATTTTCAATTCAATTTGATTTGTATAGCCCTATATCACAACAAAGTCTCCTCAGAGGGCTTCACAGAAAGAGATGTATGTAAACAATAAACAAAGTGAATACACAATCAATAAACACAGACAAACAACAGGACTGTCCTTAGACCCTCCATCACGGTCAGGAACAACTCCAAACCACCCATAAAAAGAGAATCCTTTGGGAGAACCACATGATGGAGGGATCCACTCCCAGGACGGACAGACTATAGATGCGATAGAGACTTGGTTGGGGGTGGGGGAGATCCAGATGATACCGTTCTCATCAAATGCAATACTTTTTCTTTTTTAAATATAATAATCGATCTAACTGATTACCCACAGGCTGAGTTGGAGGCTGTGTCACTAAAGTTGAAACGTGAGAGAGTAGAGCTGGAGCAGAGACTGGAGAATCAGGTCAAAACTCTGGACTCCAGAGCTGCAAAGATCAAGAAACTAGAAGGTATCTTTCCGCCGCTCATAGTTCTTGAATTCATATGTTTTAATATTGTAGCTGTGAGTTTTATATAGAGACTATACACTCTACACACTATACACAAAATGGTGAATGTTGTTGTTTGTGAATGAGCAACTTAATAAACAATAAAATCTGAAAAAAGTCCTATATTCACCACAACGGGACAAACTTAATGCAATCCTACTGCTACTAATGTCTCTATAAAACTCCCCTTTCTCTGTTCAGCCCAGCTCAAAGACATAGCTTACGGCACCAAGGCCTATGTTTTCAAACCCGACGTGACGGAGGACGACGAGGCGGATGAGTTTAATGAGAGCCTCTATCTTGAGCGTGGAGAGAACCTTCTGGAGCTTCAGGTGGTCAGCGTGTCTCTGTCTGCGGCTGCTCTGGACACTCTCTCCGACACTGATCCAACCACTTTCTGCACCTATGTCTTCTACGCCTTCGATCTGCACTCCACGCCCGTCGTCACCGGTCACCACCCCAAATACGGCTTCACCTCCAAATATGTGGTCTCAATGGATGACAAGTTTTTAGGTTATTTAAGCAGGAGCTCGGTGACGGTGGAACTACACCAGGCGCTGGGGCTGGAGTGGAGGACACTGGCTAAAGGACAGTTACGACTCCAGCCGCTGATGGAGCAGGACGGGAAAATACATGGGACCATACCACTAGTGGGTGAGTGAGAACCAGCTGAATCCAAAGTACACACAAAACACTCTTTTTTTATTTATTCTGAGCAAGTAAAAGTGTATGAAAAAAATCAAATAAATAATAATATAAATAATACTTCAATTTTCCTTTTTTGTAAAAATTGTATAAAAATGAGATCAGACTAAATGACAATTATTGCGATGAACGATTATCACGAAAATCAAAAAATAGATACATTGTCCATGTTTTTGTGATAATTGATTTTATTGTATTTTGTCCCGTCCCTAGTTTAGAATGTGTCCTCGTGGAATGGACTTGGAAATGTCTTCTATGTTTAACACTGGAACAGCCGAGGGGTCATTTATGATTGACACTTAGTGGTACTGGAATTCTTTGTCTTATTTCCAGAGAAGCATGTAAAATGGGATACATTCATGTTATTTGTGCCTATACAGCAATATAACTGGAAGCGGCCATTATTATATATATCATATATCACGTATCACAGTGTTTTTTTGTCAAGCAGTCAAGATGCAAAAGTACTGGTTCCTCTCTGCAGTCTATACAATTGTTCATGAGAGCATTTTGTATCTTGGTTGCCTAGCAACACCAATTATTATTTATTTAAAAGTGTGACTGTGGAAATGCTGTAAAATGTTTTGAGGTGTGTGTCTGATGGGCTATTTTATTATTATTATTATTTATTTATTTAATTTAAAATTAAAAGCAGAAGTGTCTACATGACAAAACAAAACTTGAAGATCTTATATTTACTGCCCCTTTTAAACAATAATACTTTTCACATTCTGTTTAAAAAAAATACTTTTCACATTCTGTTTGATAAAATATTTGTCTTTTTAACCAAAAAAATTGTATAATGTTAAAAGTTTAAAAGTCTAGTTCAGTCCAGTCCTTGATGGCAGATGCAGTTTTATTACTATGAGCTAGAATCTCAACAGACATTTTGAAAGTGCTTGACAATGAGTGTGATTCTACTGATAATGTAACAGTCATTTTGTCCCGTGTCCTCTGTCAGGTTTGTCTGACGAAGTGCGTGCCTTTGGTTCTCTGGATTACTGGCTGAGGCTGAGGATCCCCATGAGAGAGACCATGCTCCTGTACAAAGAGAAGGTTAAGGCTGTGGGCTACATCAACACGAGTTTCCACATATCAATGGAACAGGTATCACTAATGTTATATAATGTTATATATAGTAGCTTGATAAGTATTGACCGCAGAAAAACACACACATCCTAGAATGACACTGGACTATTGACAAAATACTAAAAAAAAAATACAAATAATGTTTATATCCTGACCTGTTGACATCCATTCATAAATAACTCAAAAAATCAGATTTTAAATTATAATTCTGGGTCCATTTTCCTTCATTTGCATCAAAGTTAGGTATGTCTAATGCTTACTGCTAACTGCCTTTGGAGTTTAATATACACTTTCTTTCAGCCCCCTGTCACAGACGACTGGAACGAGCTCTGTGTCACCCTCCACTCCTGCAGTGGTCTCAGCAGCCGGTCGTCCCCCTCTCCGAGCCCGTATGTGGTTTACCGATTTTACGATTCCCCGGACTATCCCAGCGCCACTGTTCACGACTCCGCAGACCCTCAGTTCAATGACGTGAAGTTATACTCGGTACGGATGGACCTAAACCTGCACCAGCATCTGAGCTCCGAAGTACTGCAGTTTTATGTGTTTGATGAGAAAGAGGAACTGCTGGAAGTGTATCTGGGGAAAGCCAAAGTCCCACTGAAATCACTGGCCCAGGACAAGGCCATCACCGGTGAGTCAAAATATTTCACTACACGTCACTCAAGTCACAAAAACTAAATCCCATGTGTGATTCAAGCCGGACTGTTATGTTGACGGCAAAAAGCCATGTATTCTATCATTTCAGTTTCTGGGAATATGCAAGATATGGTTTCAAGACTATATGTAAGATATGTAGTTTAAGCCACAATTCAAAACATACTGAGATATTTCTACTCATTTAGTTCTTTCCTTCCTATTGGATATCCTGTGCGTCTGACCTTAATTACATCTACTGAATTACTGTCTTAACATTTGTTCAGGCTTGCCCAGTTTTGTATATTGAACTTATATGTGTCCATGATGAATGTACATTTTCTCTCAGGTGTATTTGAGCTGAGGGACCCGTCTGGAGTCCCCTCTGGTCACATTGAGGTGTCTCTGAAGTGGAAGCTCACCTACCTCCCTCCTCCAGGAGCGGACATCGTCACAGAGGAACCTAGATTCTTCACAAAAGAAAGAGAATGCCAAGAAACTGTCAAGCCTAAACATGAACAGCCTCAAAAACGGTTTGAAAGACAAGAAGCACTAAAGCAACTGACCGAGCCCAGTGGAGAAGAGGATCAGCCAAAACAGGACCCCAATGACAACCCTAATCTTCCCATGGTCCACTCAACTGTAGGAGCTTCTAAGGCAAGGCACTTCAGAATACCATATATGCTCTGTAACCAAGGGTGTAATTAGTGTTATACAGCGCTTTTCTCAACACTCAAAGACACTCTACATTACATTATTCATTCACTCCACATTCACACCCCGTGGTGGTAAGCTACTTGTGTAGCCACAGCTGCCCTGGGGCGCACTGACAGAGGGGGTGTCTGCCAGTCTGCGCCAACCACCACCACATTCATCCATTCATTCATTCATTCATAGGCAATGAATGTTGTTAGTTGACCAAAGTCACAGGGAAGTGGATTGCCAAAGGGACATCCAATTAACAAAGACAAAGACATGAAGAAACACTGACAGTAAAATTAATTCGAACCTAAAAATCTTCACTGTTTTTAACTTGAATTTAAAAAAATGTGATGAAGTAATACATTAGATCAGCTTTATTATTGCAGTGAATGTAACCAGTTACTCAGCCCTAAATACTCCAATATAGTGTTGGTTGGTATTACCCAATTCATATACATACTAACGATGCACTTGCTGTGTAGATCTGCCCAACATCATGTCTGTGTCTGTCTTGCTGTTTCCAGGCTCCTCTCCCAAAGCTGAGACAGAAGACACTGCTCAAAGAAGGGCCTTCGGCTAAAAAAGTCACATTTGTGGAAGCATCGGCCACAGAGAAACAGGTTTGCTATGAAAAAAGTGACTTAAAGGACCAAAAATACCAGTGTCTTAGATTAAGGTTTGTTGGGTTTGTGGTAGGTGCTGGTGTTCTGGACATACATAACTTCATACATTTATAGTAAATTCCAAATGATAAACTGAGATAAAGTTATTACTATTTGTATCCAGCCTGTTACTGAGACGACCCCGGCTGCTGATGAAGAGGACGAGGAAGAGTCTCATTTCTCTGAAGGACAGATCCTGGCGGCGAGCTCTCAATCCGACGACTCGGACCAGATCTCCGAGGACATGGACGGTAAAGAACGAAGAATTAATAATGTCAAATAAATTGACATTGTGTGTAACCATATTCATTAAATGTTACCGGAGAGAAGTCTGTTTTCAGACGCACATTAATAATGAATGAATGTTGTCGATAATCTTTTGTCTGAGCTTCATAAATATAGCATTAGCCACTGCCCCCCGATACTCTCACATTAACACAGTCACAAATATAACGATGGCCAAAAAACAAAACTTCCCATGTGAAAAATACTCTTCAGTATTTGTTTACAATACTTTAATGCAATTTATGACTCCCCAAGAGCAGATTATTTTGCAGATGGGATGTTTTGGCCATTGATAAGGCTGAGCGCTTTTACTACAGAGATAATAAAAGTTTCAAATAATGACTATTCTATTAATGAATGGCCCCAAACACAGAAATACATTGTGTTATTTGGTAAACAGCCACATCATCTGTGTCTTTTAGACGAGGTGTGATCACATTATGGACCTTCTTCTTAGCTTGAAAATGTTACTTACACTTGGATCCTCAGCCCTTGCTGTGTCCTCCTCCGGGCATGCAGGCGTATACAGTCAAACCTCATCTTCACTTATTGTATTTCCAAAAACAATCCGATTTTTGTTTATTTTTTCTGCTGTTTCCAGACGTTCAGGGTGATGTCCCGAAAGAGGATCACAGCCAATCGACCGACAGCGACGACTGCATCGTTCAGGCCCAGGCCATGGGGAGGAAGGTCTGGAAGCTGTTTATCAATGAGAAAACAGGGAATGCATTCATGATTTTTAGGTTTGCTCTCATGGTGTGGTCCGTGGGGAGATGCCTAACTCCTGATTTTGGAGTGATTTGTTTTGGTTTTGTTTTTATTTTCTGGACAAGCCAATATTTCCGCCTGAATTTCAGCCCGAGTTGCTGTTTTTCTAATTCTCTAAACAGAACAATGTATTCGATCAATCCAAACAAGCCAACACTGTGTAAAATATATAACAAACAAGGCATTAATCAATACAAGACCGGTCATAACGGGGGTAAAGGAAGGAGCTGTTTTCACATCATTTATTTATTCACATTTTTGATAGTTTTGGGCCCTACATTTCAAAATGTACTTTTGGCACAATAAATGCAGTTTTTGATATTCTTCGAGACTGGTTATTAACATCTTTAGCCAATCAGAGTAGTAACAATCATAGTAACAGTATTATTCTATTTTTTATGCCTATTGTCTGTTTTTATATGGACCATTTTGTGTCTGAAATACAGATTGATTCATTAATAACATGAAGTTCAGTTACGTTCTAGTGCTTCTTTCTACAGTTTGAGTTTGCCTTCCAGTCACATGCAGTTGTCTGTGTACAGCACTGTTATCATAATGTGAATAAAGTGTGTTTAATAGAGTATTCTGTTTACAAATAAGATATTGTAGCCAAAGTCAAGTCTCTTATTGTGTTGTTCTATTTCTACAAAAGACTCAATTGTGGGGTTCATTTAGAAGTCATATTAAAGATACATGTATTCAATCTTATAATATATGTATGTTTATATTTCAATAATATTGTCGATCTTTTCGATTGTTAAGTATTCTAGGATTACCAACTGTCATTACATCTGTGGTTGTAGCATTTCTCGATATGTAATCTAAATGAATCTGAAGTTTGTTTTGGGACCAAACGGAGCATTAGTAAATGTGGCCTGTGTAGCTTTAGTGTCATCTATCTTACCCGACTGTACCGTTCTGTTTTCTCCAGGTCTCAGATCGTCTCCGGGTGGAGGTAGTGTCACTGTCCCTCCGTCCTGACTCTAGAGTGTCCCAGGACTCGTCTGTGGTGTGTCTGTTTGTGGAGTACTCTCTGTTGGACTTACCCACTGAAGAGACTCCTGTGTCTCTGCCCAAACCACCACAGGGCAAGAGCGTCAGCTTCAACTACAGTAAAGGTACATTATATTAGGGCTGTAGCCAAAGAAAATGTTAGTGGCCTAAGTCATGCCCTGAAAGATGACAAGGCCGTGTTGTGATGGAAAGGGGCTTCTCAGAGTGTAACAAACAAGCGTCAGGAGAGTTAACATGTATACAGACTTCACTGGAAAATACATTTTAAAATCGACCTAAAAAGTTCTGCTGTTATTTAATACACACAAACTAAAATGATCAACTAATACATTAGACCATCTTTATTAAGAAATGCAACTAATCAAAAAACTTACTACCTACTTTATATACTACTTTATATACTACTTTAATACTACTTTATATACCTACTTTATATACTTCTTTATATACTACTTTATATACTACTTTATATACCTACTACCTATATACATCACTAAATAAGGATAACTCAATATAACAGACACATTTTTAGTCACATAACTGTTGCATTATTTTGGAAAGCTAAAAAAGATGGCAGCCCACAGCAGACATCAGGGCTGCACAATTTAGAAAATAAATCTACTTGCGATTTTTGTAACACAAATTGTGATTGTGATTAGATGTGCCATATTGATTTTAAAAGATTCAGCACATTCAAAAACTGGAAAGTTTAGCTCGGGCGGTGGAGCTCGGGCGGTGGAGCTCGGGCGGTGGAGCTCGCTCGGTCCAGCTCGGTCGGTCTAACTCAGAATGTTTCTCCCACTCTTTCCTGTCACAATACTATTCTGTCAATAAAGCTATAAAAAGGCAAAGAAATGTATATGTAAATATATATATATATATATATATATATATATATATATATATATATATATAAAAAAAACAGAAAGAAATAAAAAACACAACAATCTAAAATAAATCCAGCCAAAACAAAAAACAA
>JAVQKC010111275.1:0-32014 GCA_036025475.1 Philypnodon macrostomus | reverse complement strand
GCCTATAATCTCAGCTCACCCACCTTTCGAACCAGAACTGAAGAAGTCTGCTGGATTGGCAGATGAAAGCTTTTCAACAATCAAATCCTTGTCCAGATGCCCTTTTTCAACTTTCAGAATATACATCTACTTGTTCAGTGCTTGCCTGATAATTTAGCCCAATACACTTACAGTGAGGTTCATGAAGTTCAGGAACTTCTTCAGCATTTCTGTCATGATGGAGAAATCCCCTTTAGGTAGATGCTCTCGCACAGTAGTCACATTGATCTGCACAGTGTAAAGGCGTGACATGTGAGAAAAACTATGCCAATAGTATTGTATACTACATAACATAATGCAGTATTTTAGTGGTTATCTTCTTACCTGGCTGCCTTGGCACAAGCAGCCCAGAAGTAGAGCTGTGTAGGAGGCAACTATGCTGTCCTCCATGTGTTTGCCTGCATGCTGAAGAGCTGCACATGAGAAGAGAAAAGATTTTAGATTAGGCTTACTATCCAAACAATCTAAATGTAAAGCTATGTAGCAATCATCTTTATCTAGTAAACAATATTACAGAAAATAAAACAAGAACCTGATACAATGTCACCTTTATTCAGGTCGAGCTCTTCGTCCTCCTCCTCCTTCTTGTCACTCTCTTTTGTCTTAGTTTCACTGTCATTGGGTTCAGCCTCCACCCACTGGATTTCACCAGACGTCTCCTGCCACTCTCCACTTTGGTCCAGTGCCGGCTTTGGAGCCTCAGTGATGATATCATCAGTTTTAGCTTCGGCCAGGATGGCAGCACGCTCCCGTTCCAGAAACAGCTATAATATATGGAGCAGTAAGTAACAACATCTCAACCGAATGAACACAGGATTTTAATCAAACTAAAATATAAGACTGAAAACCTTTAAAATGTTTGTAACTAGTAAACAAATATTAGCTCAATAAAGTATTCAGTGAAGTAATCAGTTATGAATTTGATCCTTAACTAATGTGTGCAATGAAGCAGAAATGAATACAATAATGCTCAAAATGTAAAAATCCAAGTGCAAAATCAGTGCGCCCTCATGCACCCTTGCCATCTTGACCTTTTGAGCAGTCGGGTAAATGTCCAGATGTAAACAAGTTCTTTATTTTAAAAGACACAAAGAGCTAGAGGTTCTCCTTGTGCAGTGGCCTATGTGGCACAGACTTCTCAATATAGCCTGAAAAACTACAATCATTTTCCACGACTGTTTATCACAATACATACCAGCATGATGAATGAATACATACAACCTGCTGTGCAGTCCAAAGCAATAACAGAGTGACTGTTGGAATATTTATTGACGCACGGTGGGCCAGTTCATACCTTGACCAGGGCAGCGAGAGCACCCGAGGCCTTTGGTTTATCCGCTGCATCTGCCTGAGAGGCTGCAGCTGCTGCCGACTCTGTGTCGGTTTGTGTCGGCTCAGCAGGCTGCATCAGGCTGTCTTCCAGACAGGTGTCTTCTACATTGTACTCCATGTCCACCAAACAATGTCGGTTTCTGGAGCTGTACTCCACAAGATTAATTAGAAGACCCAAACCCTGGAATGCAAAAATACTTGTTTATCAGAAAACGATATTGCCCAACTAAAACATTGTAGTCTCTTAAGGAAAATACAAGGATGTTAATGACAGGGGGCCTGTGTTAGGCCTCACAGTTAGAAACCACAGTAACCCAGTGTTTGACTTTCAGTCTGAAAAAATGCACATGGTAGGTTGGTTCAGAATGACCTCTACTAAACCCATATGCTGAAGTACTGTATATGAAATTCTATAAACAAATGGGTTTGTGCCTGCCCAGGTGACTCACCAGAACTCTGATGTCAAAGCGCTGCTCTGGTGGGATGTAGCGAGGGACTCGAAGAACACAGTTCAGAGCTGTAACTGTTAACAGTTCCTGCTCACCAGTCTTTGTACTTCCCCACTCTGTCAAGTCAAATGTATTATCACCACTTTATATTTATATGAATCCCATACATATTCAAATATTAATGCAAACAAAAGCGTTTGCCATGAATTACAAATACTAACCATTGTCATGTGTAAGGTTGAGAAGCACACCAATAACAGCCCTCATGCAGTCCTCTACTGCCTTGCCTACATTACTGAAGCTACAATGAGGCAGAGCAGTGTCCGCTGATGACACAGAGCTGTTGTTCAATGCCCTGCTATACCGCTGGATCATATCCTCACAGTGACGCAAAGCTCTATGGAATGACAAGACAAACAATGTTTGTCAGTAAACAAAATAGATACAGAATAATAAATCTGTACTGGTCAAAAAATGTAATTGATTCACATTAACACTGACAAAAAACAGTGCATGTAGTCAGTATGGAAGTCACTTCTCCCACCAAATTTACCCACCTAGCAGAGGAGATGATCAGTTGAGAGTCTTTGTAGGCAATCAAGTAACCCTGGTTCTCGGGATTCTGCACTGTCACCTGTTGGCAAAGTATAAAAGAAGAAATAATCGATAAAAGGGGAAACGTACAATATAAGAAAAAGAAACTGAGTTCTGATTACAGTCACTGGTCAATAGTTCAAAAGACAGCTGGAGAAAAGTTAAGGTACAAAAAAAGTACAAAGGTGAAAGTACAATAACTGATTTTTTCCCTCACAGCTGCCCTTGACTGACTCTTTGTAAGTTTGAAAAGGGGAGGACAACTTTACACAGCGGTACTTACACTTTCAAGCACTCTTAAACACCTCTCTGCCCCCCACAAAGATGCCACCAGATTCTCTTTGTCCTCTTCGTGGCTGAGGTGCTGAACACATTCTTTTACTGTGGAATTGCACAAAAAATATCCAATGGAAATTACATACAAGGCAAGTCATCTGAAAGTCAACAGCCAAGACAAAAGGACTTTTGGCTGACCCCAGATATTAACAGGTGCACTCACAAAAAGACTTACCTTTGTCTACAATGTGATCCAGGCCTCCGAGCAGCCGCAACTCCTCTTTGAACCAATCCCCGGCTCTTTTAGAAGTTAGCGAGAGCAACGTCTCCATAGCAAGGTGACCCGCCTGCAAAATATAAATACTATTATTAGCTCGAGCAGAAGAAAGACTACAGTTTGATCAATTATAAACCAATATAGACGTATTTGTACAAGAACATAATATCTGTTTATTATACAGAGCTTTAACAAATCCATGGCAGTCCAAGTGTAGTTAGTTGTTGAGGAAACTCACTGTGATGTTTTCCAAGTCCAGATGTCTGTTATGGACAGTCTCACACAGTTTTCTGATCTTCTCCTTGACCTTGTCCTCCTCCTTGGCCGTCAGCTGGTCTTGTAGAGCAGAATAGTCATGCTCCATCTCCAGCAGCTTTATCATGAGCTCTAGACAGGCACGGTCCAAATCCATGTTCAGACGATCTCTACTCAGAATGTACATCAGGGCAGCTGTGCACAGGGCAAGGTTCTGACCAAAAGCACAGCACAATTAATAAATGATGCTTATAGTATATTAGATGTTTACTACTAAGACTCCCAGAATTGCCTTGGTCTGTAATTATTAACATATAATTAAATAATAAAGTGAGTACGCCCAATTTATCAAAAGCTAGAGAATCAGGTGACAACATTACTCACTGGGTGCTGTGGAGCATCGCTGAGTATTTTAAAAACATGTGCCACTTTTCCTCTGGCTCGCAGGTGCATTCTGAAACTGGGCATGGCACAACGTGTGGCCAGGCTGATTATACTAGAGTAGCAAAAGAAAAATGAATTCATTAGTAACAATGATAACAATAACAGTAACTTTCTGGTTGGATACATATTTCACTTTACAACAAACCAGAATAAAATAGAAAAGGTTAGCAAGAAAGGGTGGGTATAGAAAGATGAAGAATTTGTTTTTTCAGACAAGCACAACAACAAAAATTAAACTAAACAGTTAACTGTGTTGTTAAAACATATACAGTATTTAGTTATTTCCAGAATGTTCCTGTAGTAATAGAAAAGGAGAAATCTGTCAGGGTAGACCACTAACACTGAGCACTGCTAGCTTGTAAATGCTGGAAGGCAGGCTTGAGTTAAGCACTCACCTAAGGCATCTTGTGTTGAGTGGCTGAGTACTTTTCAGCCCCGTCTCCAGGTACTCAAAGTCATCTGTAAACTCTTGATTTTCTCCAAATTCCACCACATCATTGAAGTGCTTCACATGCTGTACGACTGTGTACAGCTGGTAGAAGAGGAATTGGGTTAATTAGAGCTAATTAGCAAGCAACAATCAACCCCCCCCCCCTACGCACAGTGTTCGAGAAATACTCTTATTGTTAAATTCCACTCTATCGGATCCATTAAAACCAATGGCCGAGTGCGCAAATGCCATCACCAATAGTGGCTCAGCAGCATGTGGACTTTGGGCAGAATCAGCAGTTCACACTGTATATTTGCAAAGAGTATGCATACTGATTTAATTAAAAACAATTTACAATAATGCAGTCTCAACACCACAGCAACTTAAAGGGACAAAGACATGACAGTGAGTCTCCGAGTAAATCTGTAAAATCAAGTGTCTCAAAAGATGCCCTCCTCTCCACTTACTGCCTCTCATCTATCCTTCAAAAGCCTCTACATTCATAGACTGACCTCCTTGTGCTCCTTCCTGCATTTGAGTGCTGTGACGATATCCTGGTTGAGACGTGTGGGCATGGTCTCAGACTTAATGACTTTGGGCGGTGGTGGAGGGGCTTTGAATACGCCATCATCTTTATGGGAGTTGCTGTCTTTACTGCTGCTCGATAAAATGGCCTGAGGAAGGAGGAGGAGAAACAGGGCTCTGACTTAAGTCACAAAATCTGTTTAATGACGTGTCTGAGATTTAAGTACAGCTGAACAGTCTGTTAAGCACACAATTGTTTAATGAGTGTTGTTAGCAGATGTCAGATGAGGTAGAGCAAAATTATGAATTAAAATCGCTGTTGATTAGGCTTAACTTTACATGAATAGCTAGAAAACAGAACTATTCTAAATAGATGACATGCTTCCAAATATTAGTAAAAAATAGTCACATGACAAGCAATCTCACCGGAGCAGTTTGAGATCGGGACAATGGAGGTAAAGGTACCTCATCAGGCTCAGGCTGATTCCAGTGACGAGCATTGTACACAGCTTTAGCAGGAGACTGAAGCATAAACAAGAATAAAATGATAGTTATTTTATTGTGTTTTATCACATTAGAAAGAAATTTCTAGAATTTACTGGAAGTAATGCTTAGGCTTCAGACACTCATAACACTAACACAAAACATGATATTTTTATTTGAGCAAATGTTTTGGTTATTTAGTAACACCAGAACATACAAAATGTAATAAAAACATTACTAGTCATCTATTTGAGCTCAGTAGTTATTATTAGTACCTTTTTTGGTCCACTGAAGATCTTTTTGGTACTCCCAAACTCCTTGGACTTATCACTTGGCTTCCCTAAGCGCGCTTTTTGTGACTCACTAGCACTTGAGTCATCACCAAAATCAAAAGCATCTGTTCCAAAAATAATAACAGTAAAAACACATGCCAGGAGATGTCATGTATAGCATCTTAGGAATAGAGAAAAAATATCCATCTTTTATTGAACCCTTTACCTGTGTTGCTGCTGGCCTGGCTGTCCTGAGAGTCACTGGTCTGGGGGCTGTCCACACTGGTGCTCAGAGCGGCAAAAGCCTTCTTTGCCTTCTTGTCTTTGGCGCGGGGGCTGTCATCATCACTGTCACTCTCACTGAGGTCGTCAAAGCCAAAGTACTTAATCTTGTAGTTACTTTTTCCTGCCGTGGCACTTTCTGAGCCCTCCTCGCCCTCCTGCTCTTCTTTTTCTTCAAAACCAAAGAACTCAAGCTTGCTTTCGGTCTTGGTTTTCTTGGGCTTTGCTGGTACTGGCCTATACCTTTAAAAGAATTGTGAAAATGAATTGCATTGTCTACTGCCATCAAACAGCATTAAATAAATATAAAATGTGGGGGAGAAGTTGAATAAACAATCAATAAAGTTCTTTACCGAACATGTTTGGGTGGCGGAGCATCTGATTTCTTCTTCATCTGACCAGCCGCTCCAAGGTCAGCAGGGGTAGCGGGGGCAACCAGTTCGTCCATGCTGCGCTCTATTGAGTCCTGGATAGTAACGTTACACACAGACACACAAGAGGGATGCAGGACAGTGTAGTCTCGCACCCTCCCACCACCGCCCCTGCCCACAGGCTTGGCTGCTGTAGTAGTGGCTTTGGCAGCAGTACTACTTGAACTGGCTGAGAGGACAGTGAGGGATTTATCTTGTGTGCTTGCTATTTCATGAGTGTAGCTGCTATTGTTGTTTTCAGCAGACTCAGATGACATTGTGTCAGCCCGATTAGGCCTCTGGTATTTCTTGCTGTTTGAGGCCCTGAGGGTGAAAGGAGATGGGGGAATATTGTCGACTGGTGGTTCTGGTGGAGGCTCTGGGTCAGCTTCCATTTCTGTGTTTGTCATTTCTTCTGGTGGCAGTTCATCAAAAGAGGAAGAAGCAGGAAAGTCTCTGCTGCCTCCTGGAGCATTCATGGATAGTGGGCCATAAATTGAGGTGTCTGTGTTTGAAGAGCAGAGGAACTTCTGAGTCGCTGAATTATTTTTATTATAAGAAGAGATGGTGTTTGAAATAGAGGACACAGCAGTGGGATTCTGGTTGCCATCAGATGCAATTTTGTACCAGGGCTGATTACTTTTAATAATTACAATTTTCTCATCTGGTTTTGTCCGGTCTGTAAATAAAAAAGACAAAATTAAATAACTGTTTAGAAAAGGGTTTATGGTCTTTTATTACTATTCTAGGACAACGGTATGATTACTCACTTGATAATGTGTTAGTAGAGCTCTGAGAGGACGCCACCACAGGTGGGACAGTGCTCTGCTGCACTGTTGATGCATTTGTTGCATCTGGTTCAATGACATTTGGCTCTGAGCCACTGCGAGAAGTGACGGTCTTTGACTCTTCATCACTGTCAAAATCAAATGGGTCTTCATCACTATCACTCTCCTCCAGCCTAGGCCTCTTCGAAATATCTGCAACATCAGATTTTAGCACAGGCCTTTTGGCACCAAGCTGGGCCTTGTATGTTGTCTCCCCCCATTTGGTGGATAAAGTGGGCTTGCGATTGGAGAAAACTTCCTCAAATCTTGAGTTGGCCTCTCCTCCTTTGCGGTTGTATGTTTTACCAAATCTGGATGTCATTTTGTCTTATGTTACATATTCTCTAAAAGCAGAAAACAGATTCCAAAAACATCCATTACAAACACGACTTCAAGCATTTTAAAAAGGTAAACATATTATACATATTTTAACTCAAGTGTAATTTGAAAAAAATATATCTTGTTCATTTACGTGTTTTATGTAGAATGTAATCAAGTGACCGCCGACAGAAGGAGTAAAAAAAATTACGACCGTAAGTTAACTTGCTCTTATCAGACATTAACTTTAGGCCAGGACCACACAAGTGTTAGCAGTAGCAGTTAGCACTGTTTGTATTATCAGTGATAGAGCGCGGATAATGCACTCATTTGGTAGCTTATTACAATTCTCTATAAAAGGTAAATCATTACTACCATACGTTGTTTGTGGTGATATGTAATTGATGCCTCACGCTATAGTTAAACTGCTGAGACCTGCTAACCTTAGCTAGATCTTTCCCCGGTTGTAAACTTATTATAAACTTAACATTAGCATCGACGCTATCAATGCTAACAGCACCGCGGTAGTAACATTTTACAACTTTTACAGATTATATACTTCATAGTTATTTCACAGGCTGCGAATGTGTGTGTGCAAATAGTTATCTTCGTCTGATAAAACCTACTGGACACAACAGCAAACACAGCATTACCTTTAAACTCAAGTGAGTAGCTAATGGTCCGCTTGTTTCTTAGCCAGCCGGCTAGGCCTTAGCTCGTAGTCGCGCACAGATCAAGCGGGTAAAGTCCGTATAGTGCTCCAAAAACTGCTTTACATAGTCATCTTTTACTGAATATGTTGAACCGATTGCAACTGACGCCGGGTATGGTCGGGCTAGAACGCCACTTGTCCACTATGATCTAAATATACCACATAATCCGGACTTTTTGTATTTTGTAGTTGTAGTGACGGCCATTAAAATCTCCCCTCCCTCCTCGTTCTCAGGCTAGACTCCCGTGTCGTGTGCGTCGAGTTTGGAACTGACCAATCAGATTCTGTAGTTATTGAGTAAAACTGTCTCTGATTGGTCAAGTTTTTGAAATCAAAATAAACGATAGAGGGCAGCACAGGACCACTTGTGTTTTAGTTGGACCAGTGCCATGGTTTCATTGGGAGGAGCAGTTTTGCAAAGTCTAGCAAGAAGGGCAGAGGTGTTCAATCAGGACATAATTTTTTTCTATAGAAAGCTCTCTTTACAAAGTGTATATTTTACTTTTGAGTAAAGTATGAGCATGTCTTCTTTGCCTGAATGTAATAAGCTATATATCAAAGGTCCAAAGACAGTTTGTTATTGCCACCTGGATAGCTTTTCCACATACATTATCAATTAAAATATTGCTTCTCAAAATGGAGCATATTCAGTGTCAATGAGCATGCCACAGCTGAAAGAGAACTAATGGTATACTAATGGTTTATTGACCTGTTGAATTCCTGAATAGCCTAATAATGTAATATCTGGAAAAGATAAGATTAAGAATTCTGGACCCAGTGTTCAGCCAGTGTATGTAGCCTACAATAACAGCATTTGCATTAACTGGTCACAAAGATGTCATCAAGATGTGAGTGAGGTAATGCTATGCTGTGGGTGACTGATGGCTTTTAGTTCATGCTATGGCAGTTTGACATTTGTGAATTCATAAATCACTTCTGCCCCCTCCACCTAATATATGGTGAAATGTGTTCTGTCATTGTGTTATTGTTATACGGAGATAGTTTTGTCAGTGTATAATAATAATGTATTATTTCTCTTATTGTATTGACATAATAGAAGAGAGGGTTTTTAATCAAAAGCCTACAACATTGAGCAAAAATTTTAAGTAGAAACAGCAAATGCAATACTGGACCAGAACCATGAGATGGCAGCAGCACTCACAGGAGTGTCAGAAGTCAGTCAACACAAAACAAGTATCATAAACATTACAAATATACACGTTTCCAGAGGTCTTGTGATTCTATTAAACTCCAAAGCTTTCATGTAGGCTGGGGCAAAAGGAACTAGGTAGCCTACTCATTAAGTCTACTATCAAAGACAAGCTGTACTTTAAATGTAAAATAAAAACAACAGTTCTTCTAAAACTGCATGATAAGTCACATTTCATGACAATTTTGTGTATTGTAAAACCAAATCTTCTTGTTCGTCTTTGTTGCTTCCAGAAAATGCATGCGGTATGAAAGCCTTGGACTGAGATATTAAGAGGCCCACATCCACACAGCCACAGCATCACGGGTCGGATCGCTGTTTGGCTCGCTCCCCTGCCTCTGAGGTCAGCCTCCAGAGCCCCTGCCCCAACAATCACACAAGACTACTACCAGGTCCATATGAAAGCAATAAAACAAATCTAAAGCAGATCCCAATCGGTTTTAGTCATGAGTAATAGTTAAGCAAATATGGCACACTGAAAAAAAAAAGAATAGTGTAATGTCTCAAGATGCGTGTGAGTTTATGTGGAAAACCCAATGGAAAAGTTTATGTCAAAACAGAGCAAGCTAAACCCTTTATTTTCTTCTCAGTTTACATCACATAATCAACAAGTATATATCTACAGTACCTAAGACAAATGTGACAAAATATTGTTTATTCAAATATTACCCAGCCAATTTTTTTTTCAATTGCAGTGGGAGGCTTGACTGGGAAAATTCCATATTAGAAATGTAAAACAATAAAAATCAATATGATAATAACCAACATCTTTAGTCTGTGACCAAACAGTAGCACTGATCAAAGCATTAAAGACTAAAGGAAATGCATAGAAAAGTACAGTATGTTCATTAGTCTTAGTCATTTCTTGTATGGCCACATTTTTCCCAGATGCATGGTGCCAGAGGAAGGGTTTGTCAGACGCACCCTCTCCAGTTAAATTATAGGGTCCACCGGTGTTAAGTAAAAACTGCAACTCCAGCGTATGTGCTGCTAGGCCTCAAGGTCAAGGATCAATGTCCATCGGAACAACAGTGAGGATGGCGTCTTCATTTCCACGACGCACCACTACTTTTAACGGGCTGTCTTTCTTGATGGCTGCACTGACATCCGTGGCTGATGAGATCCTCTGTCCATTGATTGAGATGATGACGTCATGCTCTTTAAGTCCCCCACTGCAGGGAAAATCATTAAAAAAATTATGAGTATGGAAAGTCAAAGTATTGCATCAAGCAGATACGTCATGTGGTAAAAGTTATCTCAGCAGATGGTACCCAATTAGTACCACTATAACTAGCATTATTAAATTAGATTGTTTTAGCTCTTCGTCCTAGAAAAATTATATTGTATTTTTCATGATTCATTGTGGGTTTTTTTTACACCCACATTCACATTCCACCATTGCATGCATGTTTTTACCCTTAATCCCACATTTGAGTCTACTATCTTCACAATTGCACGACAATACATGCCTTGGCAGAGATCCCTGCTTTGATTAATTTATGACAAGCTAGTGAATTTCTTAGGTTTGTTTGTTGGCATGGCTCAACAGACGAAGAAGGCCAACGCACTACACTTGCAGAATAAAGCAACCTAATATGGGCTTATGTTTTCACAAATATGTTAAATGCACTGCTCACTAAGCCCAGATGTTTTGACATGTAAAAGAAAACCTTCAGTTAACATGTGCTCATTATTCAAGCATTTTAATGAAGCTGTGATGATGGGGGGATCATAGTAAAGTGAGGGCAAAGTGCTAAGCCATAAAACATGGTGGGCAAAACAAAATAATAAAAAACACAAAGTAGTAAACCTGAAATCACACACAGGCCAGAGCATTTATAAGCAGGAGAATCAAACACTCTTCTGTGCAATTACAGCCACATGTAAACAAGGCCACCACACCTTCACTGAAAAGATTCATCTGCTAAACTTTGTATTTATTTAGTTCTGCATGCCTTACTCCCTCTAACAGCACACGTGAAGATAGATTAGAGCTTGTGTAACATTTGCCACATATAAAATACATCAGGTCCAAATAGATTTAGCTTTGAAAATACCATAAAATCAACCACAGAATGTTAATATGAGAAAAGGTTAAACAGTAGGTACACTGGTATGGAGACTATAACTACAGTGAGCATGCTCAATAGGCAGCAAAAGGAAAACCACAGCCTCCATCCATGGGGTTTGAAGAAAATAGCTGCGCTCAGCATCTCCCAGGCCCCACTTTGCTGGAGTTGTGGTGGTGGCTGATTGGAGTGGGCTGCCATTGTGGGGGAAGAGGGGCATTTAGGCACTCCAGGCATGCCTAAGTGATCCATGAAGTATATGTTCTAGCAAGGCAGTTGTGTAGGAGACTGTGTAGGTGTCAGAGTGCACATGACATTGGGGGAAGCAGGAAAAAGGAAATGAAATGTCATGTATATATGGATAGGGAGAGCACTCAGAGGCTTGTATGAATTCAGAGCAGGTAAAGTCAGATGCATATATCCTGTGAGGCTGTCTTGTTTCTGCAGATTTATTATATACTGTACAAAAAACAATAGGGTTGAAAGCATAATATCAAACTTACACTGCAGCTGGTGTCTTTGCAATAACTTCCATAACATAGGCTCCAGAGGTGATATCAGGAAAATCTTTGTGTCGCAATTTAAGATCTTTCGCCAGACTTTGGGGGGGGGGGGGGGGAACAACCACAAATTAATGCAAAGCTGATAGAGTAAAAATACGATTTAGTTGACTGTGTAAATCTGCAACGTACGCTGGTGTAAGAGTCATCATCCTCACGCCGATATACTTTTTTTTCGCAGCTGTCCTCCCTATAGAGCAATGAAAATGAAATACACGAAGAAGAAAAACATTAGAGGAATGTGGTGACAATATTTTAATGGTTTTAATATTAGCTATGACAGATGAATAGTGTTATTATGTCCCTAATCGTACATGCATCAAAGTGTGTATCCTCTGTCTTTATAATGCAAGTGAAATCTTACTGTTGTATTAAGCAGCCAAATAATATAAGGCAAAGAACTAACAAAGGACTAAACAAATACATGACCTTCACACTGGCATCCACACTGGTTACCCGTGCCATAATTCTCATGCTGGGAAATTACCCATAAGACGTGATATAAAATATACTTAATAAATCTATCAAAAAATGAGCAAAAACCTCCAGCGGGGTTGATCTGTTGCATGTTACACTTGCCAATTTTTGTATTTTTTTTTTATCCAACTCTACCAAAATCTGCTTCCAAGGTTTTGAGCGAGTGATTTAATGAAAGCAATAACGTGATAGAGGTAATATGATGTGTCAGCGGGACGTGGTACCTCTGGACTGCCTGTCATAGGATTCTGCCAAGAACTCTCGGATCTTGTCTGAAGGGATGGCAAAGGAGATGCCAGCTGTCACCTTTAATGTGTTGATCCCAATTACCTCACCGTCCTAATAGAGCAAAAGTTAACTTAGTGTCAGGTAACGGGTGACCTACAAACTCATTATCATATTTCCATGGCATAAGAAGAAATGAATATGAAAAGCTCTCACCAGATTTACAAGCGGACCTCCAGAGTTGCCATACTGTAATAAAAATATAATTATGTAGAATGTGTTTGCACAGTATAATATATTATGACATAAGTGTTTTTACATTGATGATGGCATCAGTCTGGATGTAGTCCATATCAGAGTTACGAAGGCCCAACTCTCGGCCTCCTCGCTGAGTGGTGCTGACGATTCCTGTTGTAACTGTGTTTTGGAGTGAAAAAGGGCTGCCAATAGCCACCACAAACTCTCCTGGTCTCAGGTCAGATGAGTGGCCAAGTAATAGGACAGGGAGCTTAGTCTGCAAAGGGGGAATAAAGAGACAATACGTTAGATCAGTAGTGTTAAGTAGTCCAGTTATGGGACCAAATCTCAGCCATAAAGTATTTTTTAATCATTAATATTCTAATATGAACTTTTTTTGTATGTATTTTGAACAATACTTAGACCTCAGATGAGATAAACATTGAAACTACTGTATACCACATTAGGGTCGAATCACAGTGTTATTTGAATTACCTTTTAAATCAATGTTTAACTTAAAGCTACAACTTTCCTCACATAACTACTGTAATTTATTCTGAGCTAATGAGTCCAATTATCAGTTAGTTGCCACATTGGGCCATGAGCTGTAAATCATTTGGCAACAGCACAATGACTAATTTACTCTGAATCAGTGTTATGCTATGGTTGTGTGTTTGAACAAATGGAAAATGATTAACCAAAAAAAAAACACATCACTTCTAATGCTAGCTAAATGTACTCAATTCTATATGGCACAACTCCCACATGTTTCCATAGAAGTAGACTAAGTAAAAGCCAAACAACTCATTATGATATCAATACGATCAAAGGTAGTAGACAGGACACTGTTTAGAAATCCTTTAATAGAAATCAGATGGCAGCGGATCACATGTGGGAAACGTGAACCGATGTACACAAATGACTAACCATGCTTTGTAGTCTGGGGCCTAGCTACTGTGAGTGACTCGCCTATGCAGACAGATGCAGCATGGGTATTTTTAGTGACAGTTTCCTCTTTTCTGAATGAAATCATCCACGTTGGCCAAGCCGCAGTCATAGCCCACACATCTCCACACAGTGCTTTGAGCCTGTAGCACAGACAGTACCCACACATCCTTATGTCAGGCCACGCTGCATACTCAAGGTTATAAATAGAAGCTGAGGGGTACAAACTCACCTGGAGCACAGCCAATAGGCTCTGTAACGATACAAGAAGCTTGTATATTACAACACATCATCATTATGTGTTCTCATAAACACACACATGACAGAGCAAGCCCACATATCTTGACTCATGCATGTTGATACATTTTTCTAGGGGGATGTTTTAAACTAAAAATGTAAATGTAAACCAAAAAACACAAAGCATTTGTAACCCCAAAGTCCAAATCTAAATGATCAAATTATCTAAAATATAATATACCAACATGAGTACTAACAAAACACCCCCTTTTACAGGCCAAGTAGATATAAAAATGTATATAAAGAAGAGATACCAAAAAGGTTACAAATGGAACAAACAGAAACAAATGGCTGAAATGATGGAGCATTTACCCATGAATTGCAAGCTTTTCTGTTTATGGCTGGGCAGCATATCTTTCACTAGGAATTCCAGATAGAGCAAATTTGCTGCTTCTTGAAAATAATAATAACTTTTTACTGCACACTAGGTTTTATCACCGTGGTTCTCAAACTTTTCACACCAAGTACCACCTTAGACTAACCCAAATCATAAACCATGACTAATGCAGTTCTGAACCAATTCTAAACTAGGTCTAAACCACAGCACCAAAGTAGGACTAAGCAGGACAAGGCTAGGTCCAAGTACCACCATAAAGAGCACATACCTCCAGAGATACCACAGTTTGAGAACCAATGATCTATTGTATATTTAAGAGGTTTGTGTGTGTGTATGTATATATATATATATATATATATATATATACATATACACACACACACACACACACAAATGAATAAAACATGTCTGGCATGTGCCAAAGCTCACAAACAGACACCTAACACGCTGCAGACAGAAAGCCACTTCCCTTCTCTTCCTTTACATTCCATAAGAGATAAACCAGATGGAGACAGGAAGTGAGTAAACAGCTGAGTGTGGATGTGTGTAGTGGTGGTGGTGGATGGGGGGGTCGACTTGAGTCACTGTTTAAAACATAAGCCCTGCACCACTGTAGGTCACACTGATTCAAACAGGAACCACTTCTATAAAGCATTATTTCTGTGTTATTGTGGGTTCGCTTCAGTTCTTATCACCAACCAAAAACCTGCCTGTATAAGAGACTTAATATATGGGAATGGGAAAGTGAATGACTGCATTGTCTGTGTATGTCTGTAGAAGAGGTTTTGGCCTATATGTCCATTGGGTGCACCCCATACTAGGTCCATATAGTTGCAGGCTGAGGTTCCCAGCTAACTGCAACCCCTGTAGTAATAAATATGCTATATCATGTAGTAGAAGCAACTACTGTATTTTATATCACTCAGGCCTGGTGCCAGTAAGAGCTCCCCAGGTAGCACACGGCACTTTTGATGCTCGGCTTAATCCATGTCATCTATTGTCCTAGTATCTCGCCAAAAAACTGTCATGGTTTTAGCGATGATGAATAAAACAGGGGGAAGAAAAAAACTATTTCAAACTGCAAATGAACCCAAGCATTTAACACACAGTTATTCACACTAGTATAAAATAATGCCCTGTATAATGTCAATGCTTGCCTGGAAAAGTGTAGCTCTACTAAATTCCCAGATACTTAACACTGTTTTACGACTCCATACTCCCATGGTTTACAGAAAGTCACAATGCATTCAGAAAAGTCCAACGTGTGAAAGAAAACATTGGCCAAACAGCACCTATATGACAACAAACAATGAACATACAGAAAGCAAACACCACTTGCTTATATATCACTTACTAATCATATAGTCAGCAATACACAATGACGGTGGAAAAATCATTGCACCATGTGAGTCGGTCTGTCCTGGCCACCCAAGTGACTCACCCTGCTATTTCTGCCAAACGTTTTGATGCAGAAGGCAGCGCTGCGTCCCTCCAGACACCGTAGCCACACTTAAAGAAGCAAGGTGAACGAGGGGGAACACCAAAGACCACAAACCACAGGAAGAGCTCAGGAATGCCAGGCCAACAAAACTCTTTCAAAGTGCGCCGGTTTCAGGCAATGAGGTCGTCTACTGCCAGTAACACTGTCAGGTCAAAGAACGCTAGCCTGACTACTACTGAGACTAGATGTTGTTCCTTGATAAACTTCATGTTTGATTTTACTAGGTAGACTTGACTTGCCTGTGAGCTCAACTAGCCAATCAATCCATAATATTGTATGCAGTCAATGGATTTGCACACATATTTCAAAACAAACCTGTTGAAGTTCAAACCAAGAATCAGAATAAAGAAGAAGAACTTTGTGATTTAGCAACAATATCTAGCGTTTACAGCAAATGTTATGAGAAAATCCAGTGAGTAGCTTTTCTGGAAAATGCAACCTGTAGCCAACCTGCTTCAGGTTTTATCATCTTGTGTGCTACAGCAGCAGAAGACGAAACTGGTACAGCTTCATTACATACAAGGTTTACCTAATAAAGTGGCCAGTGAGTGTTAGTTTGTAGGTATGGGGACGAGAGGGTAGGAAAACATTTCTGACACAAACAGCTTGTTGTCAAAGTGTTTAGTAGATATACGAGAAACATCAGATTAAATCTAGACCTCTACAGTAGACATGACAGTGAGACACCTCCACATTTTTCCCATGTTTCTGACTCCTCTACCTGTAGTCTGGAAGATTAGTGTGATTTAATCATAGCAAGGTCAGGGATGGCAAAGTGGGGAGTAAGAGAAAAAGCAATTGAGCATTAGATGAACGGACGGGTCACCTCTAAAATTGCTATTGTGATCTGCCTTTGTTTAACTTTACAGGCTTTGGGACTTGGCGGGTCATTGAAAAGCTATTACACAAACTACCATTTTACAGCTCAAAGACCAGGTGCAAACGTTACTTTCGGTCAAGCAGGAATGGGTTGTGCCCTCCTTTTGCAGGCCCACACGTGCATGCGTGTGTAAATAAACACTAGAAAAAAAGCAATTTTCTCGAGCACTGGAGTCTGTAAATGTAAACCCACGCAGATGGCACAGAGGGCAGCCAGGAACTAAACATACAGACAGAGAATCGGGTTAGGTCAGCAAGTGCCCAGAACTGTGTATTAGCTTGTCTAAACTAAAGTTACTTATGCAATCCTATTTCCTTTACATTAAGACTTCAAAGCTAAGAACACTTTTAAAAGTCCCACCAGTGAATTTCCAGTGAGTAATGTATACGGTTTTGATCTCTTAAGGCTGCATAGATAAAAGGTGCAGGATTGAACTTGCAAAGTGCATCAGGCCAAGAAGAAGATGATAAGAGTGTTTATTTGACTGTATATAGGACAAACCCAGTCAGTTGGAACACAATGAGAAATGTAAATAACAAAGAATGTAATTTATTCATAATACAATATAAAAAATAGCTCAAATAAAAAAAAATAAAAAACATCTAAGGCGTCAAAACCATTTCCTGAAAAGCAGAAACATTTCTCCAAAAATTTAACAGGATAATATGTTTTTGGTAACTTTGACAACTAGTCTTCTTTTCAATTCAGGTTATGTTTTTCCAACATTGTGATGATGTGTTGCAACCACTGAATTCAAAATTAGATTTTTCTTTTTTTTTTTAGAGGCTTTTAAGACATGACAGGACATTTTGAAGGAGAGACATTGATGTTGTCTGGACTTGAACCCACAGCACCAGGGAGAGCTGTATCTGTGCTGCAGCTTTACACATGGCTAACTTATATAAAACTAATGTGTTGCTACTATTAAAATCCAACGACATTGTGAATGTTTTTGTTTACATTTCACACACTGTCAGACCTTTTTCAAAACACAGTCTGTGTTACGTAAGCAGAGAATCAATAAAACATTTATAATGCAATTTTACAGCACCCTCAGGCTAATAAAACATATACTGAATCAAACCACAGACCTTACTGTCTGCGGAGCTGCTCCTTAGCATAGGTAACGTCAACATATCAAGATCATACTAGCTAAGCCGTATCGTCACTGACACCAGTGCGGAAACCAATATAGTTTCCATATGTTGTTGCAGAGGTCTTACTGAGTATAAGAGCAAACATATGTCGTGAGCTTGGTGTGTACGTTACGCCAAAGCTGCACGAGAGTTTGAGGGAAGACTCGTGGGCGTCTTGACTCTGATGACTGACCGCAGCACTTTGAACCACACGCCTCATGCCAACAAGATGAGGTCTTACTAGAAACATCCCCTTTTTACCTGATCCGGACAACGTGCTAGGGATGATTACACTGTGTATGCAGCAATGAAGTGTCCAAGCAATGACAGTAACAGTCACTCCAGGGTGGCTTGCTGATCTCGAATAGACTTTTTATTCATCTTTACACTTGGATCAAAATCAAATCAAAGGTATCTTAAAGGAACCATGTTATGCATTTTTTCAGGGAATATTTTTATTCGCTTTTTTACATTTTAGAACTACTTTTTGGAAGCTGTTGCCTTCTGTCTGCAAAAAAAATAAAAAATAGGATTAGATGCATGTCCTTTTAAGGCCCTCTTTCCCCCTGGTAGCCATGTCAACTTCACTTTACAAAAAAAGGAAACATTATAACTTGGTAAAAAGCTCAGAAAAAATCGAGTAAGCATAATAGAAACCCTTTAGGGTTGTAAGCACATCCAAAAGTCGCCAAATGGTCTAGAATGCTACAGTGTTATTATAAATTAGGCCTTAACCTTAATTTCAACATTGAGGGTTGGCGTCCATGCAATGAATGATTAGATGAATGGGATTTCTTATTATGTAAACTCTTGATAACGCAATTATACAATTAAAACTTAACTGGCTGTCAATGTAATGTTAGGTTACTGTGCCAAATTGCTGGGTGTGATCATACTTTGCAGCATTCTCCTCAGTAGCAAAAGGTCAACTCGAATACTTCCTGGTTATTTACTTAGGTCTATGTCTTTGTGTGCTTATTTAGTCCTAAGCTCAACTCAACAGGCAGGATATTTCAACCTCATGCTTCTAATATGGTTTCCTGTAACAAAGGCACAGTTTGTCCCTACATTGCCCATCACTGAGTATTAGCAGCCCCAAACCATCTTGCTCTGGGAAGCTTGCCTGATGCTGGTTTGGACTGGCCTACTATTGGCATATGTTTTGATGAGTGTATTTGTGTGAGGAAAATGTAAAAAGGAGTGGACTAAATGTGTTTTTGTTTATGGACAGAAATTCTGACCGACCCAATTGGCTTATTTATTTTTTCATCATAGACACAATTTCAACCAGATATTTAAACTGGTACATTTTGTGTCATGGCCAATGGAAAGACAGAGTATTGGTCCTTCAGACAGTGACAAGAAAATGAATCACTTCCATTTTTGCTCTTGACCTATCTCATTCGTCCCACGTCCATGTACGCAAAGCAGTTCCCATGCTTAAAGATGCAGTTTTATGGGTATACAGCCAAGGCAAATATGCACGCTCGCCTTGTTGGGTCAAAGTACACAGTTTCTTGGCCTACTTTTGGCTTGCATTTTCTAATCGAGTGGGACAGCCAGCAGTGTGAGCCAGCAGCCATGCACAGTGTTTGGATTTTCGAGAAATGACGTAAAATGCATACAATAGATTAGGAAGCAATTAGGTGTAATAAAACAGAGCAGCAGATTGGCTCATGTCGGATTGCTTATGTTATGAAGCTTCAGATGAGTGTCCATAGAAATACTGTAACTAGATGAACATAGACTTGGCATAAGACTACATTGGGCCACTTTATTGGGTTACAGGGTCTACCTATTAAAGTGGCCAGTGAGTGAATCCTCTTTTGACACAAAATGGAAGTATGCATTCATCATCATACCCACCATAAACATGTGGTTCACACACCAAAGGGCCCACAAAACCTCAACCTCCAGACACAGTGATAAAACCAGTGACTATCATATGGAAATGACTTTGTGTTGAGTCTTTTTAAGTCTTTCCAAAAAACATTATGGCTTTTTCAGGCTCCAGGGGTCAACGTGATTAAATATCTCTCTGAGTCAAAGAGCTTTCAAGTCTTAAGGAGTCCTTCCAGGTAAAGTTTTGTTTCCAACTGGACACAAATGACTCCAAAAGAAAAAGTGACTGCAGCCAGAACACGAGAAGCAGACTGAGGTTAATCAAAGTACATTCAAAATAGTACAATATTTGGGCTTCGTTTTGACTAACTTCAACTAAATGTATAAATGAGCAGAAATCTGAACAATCAAACTTTGCTTTTTTGATTGGACAAATATTTTGAGCATGACTGTCTGTCAGATGGATAACATTATTACAATACATTTCAATAGCATTATATTCTGGAGCCCTAATTGAAAAGCTTACTCATTTCTGAGCTATCTTTAACATGACGACACCACATCATCCAGTGAACTCATTAGCTTATTAGCTCACTGACATATGGATTCATTTTCCATGCCTCGTGCTTGTCCTCTTTTCTGCACACAGGACCGGAGCACTTTCCTCTCTATCCCTGCTTCTCCTGTGAAGTTCCAGCTGCTGTAGAAGGATTAATGTATTCCCCAGAGCTGATGGGTAGACCACAAGATCGGGAACGACTAAGCCCTGCTACCAATAAACTCACATTTCACACAGACGAGCAAAGCAAAAAGAAGAGAATAACTAGCTAAACTGACTTTCCCACTCATAAACCAGTTCAAATGTTTATAATTGTTTATAAATTGCTGCAAGTGAAATTGGTTTGTTCAATACTGTAGTTAGGGCGGGACAATTTATGGAAAATTGTATTCATTATTTAGAGCCTTGAATCAAATCTGTGTTCTGTAAAGAGATATATTTAACACAATTTTTTGTCATGATTTACTTAATTTAGTTCTACTTTGGCCTTATTTTGGTTCTTGTTTAGTCTTGATACTGTATATAAATCCTTGAACTTGCATCAAAAATTGCAATATTCAACAGTAATCGAATATTGAAATATTCAACAGTAATCGAATATCAAATGTTATTCTCTTTCTGAGTCAAAGAGCTTAAGAGAGTCTTAAGGAGTCCTTCCAGGTAAAGTAAATGTTTCCAATTGGACTCAAATGACTCCAAAAGGAAAAGCCCATAGTAGTCAGATGTTATATTTGGGAGATGCATTTATGTATAATTCTTCTGCAAAACACCCCAATTTGCACAGGTGGACAGAAATGCTTCTCTGGGCCACAGTTTAGCTCAGTCGGTAGAGCGTGCGGCCCATATTCAGAGCTTGAAATGCTTGCCCCGGTGTCATGAGTTCATGAGCTTACCGAATGTCACTCCGTGCTCTTCTCATGGTATGTTACTGGTCTAATGACAACTTCATGGTATGCACAGAGAAAATTGCAAACAAGAACAACTATATTAATGTAAGCTATCATTCGTGTTGTAAATGGCTGTTTCCAAAATTTCACATTGCTTTGACTTTTGTATGTTTATTAGATTCTGCACACTTCAATAACCCCATTTCTTCTTGTTGGATAATAAAGCCGTAACACCCTGAAGCTGCCTGTACTTTCCCTTAGTCTAAAATGACAGCGTTTACTTGCTTTCAGTTCTAGCCTCTCATTATAAGCTCATTTCCTCTCATATTAGCTCTCACTATTCACACGTGCATCCTACTTACGCACGACAACCAACTTTCCCTGCTATCAGAAAAGCCTCCTCTGTCTGAGATTTTACACAGAGCCTCTTTAACAATTACAATTACATTAACAGCTAACATATGCATATATCCCACTGTTATTTAATTAACCACTAACCCATTTTATTGCAATCACCTGTTGTTTACAAAGCATTTCAGTGGGAAGGCGTCAACTTTAACAAGACCAGTGCCACGGAAGCTTAATGACCTGACCATATGTGAAAAGTCAGCAGCACAGTGACTGACATAGTATCAGCTTTATTGTGAGCATTCAAAATAAACAAACAATGCCACAAAATGAATTCTATCCTATCATCAACTCACAAATAGGCTCTATGATAGGCTGAGCAAACACAAAGCATCTGCCACTGCTCTTCTCTCACACTGAAGTCTGAACAAAACCTGAATGTTTCTAAAGTCTTTTCAGAAGCTTGGGTCTTTGTTGTACACCTCGTGCTGCTGTCATGAACGTCTATTCATCCGTGTCACTCAGCCATGAGACTAAAGCACTATAATGCACTTGGCAGCCTGGCTTTATGCCACACATTCCTTCAGATGACTGGTGACTTGAGATCCACTGGAAAGAGCATCCCACTAGATCAAAGCAAGCGGTATAAATGTAAATGAGGTAGAAGAGAGCATGTCACAGATGTGTAATCAAGCAGGAAAAACACCAAAGTGTAAATGGTTTTTGGTTCAGACTGTGATAAAGTCAGTGGTGTATGTGAGAAAAGCTGAGTAATGTTGGACCTGTTTTTTCAGCTAAAAGGATGTGAACAGGCAAGTCTGCCGTCATTAACAATCCACAGTGGCTGCACCTTCATTTTCACATTAATTTTACACACACTCCATCTAATCTAAGGGATTTAGAGAACCTTCAATGCAGATCCCACTTGTCACAGTTGAAGATAAGATAATGATAGTTTTCATTTTGGTTGACCAATTAAATATAACTGTGACTGACAATTTAACACATGAGTTTGGGTGTCATATTAATCTAAATGAGGCAATTTGCTAGAAACCTGTTGCATTTTTATTCAGTTAAAAACAGATTTTTTTGTCTTATCTATGTACTGTAAAAAAGACACATTCATTGCAAGTTACACAAAACATGGACATCAACGAACCCATGACCTGAATGCAAAACTCACTAACAAATAGGGGTGGGTGATATGGTAAAAATATAACATCCTGATTTGATCAAGCCAAGATTATGATTTTGACTATCGCCATATGGCACCCTTACTAACAAGAACAATACTGCTACTATGAAGTATTTTTGAAAAACTAACCGGTGCGTCAATCTTGATGAGGGCGATGTCCGATTTCTCATCCACATCTTTGATCTTTGCATCATAGGTGGCGCCACTCTTGAGCTCCACTTTCACTCGATGCTTATTGGCCACAACGTGAGCATTGGTCACTATTTGTCCATCTTCTGCCACAACAAAACCCGAGCCACTGGCCACTGCCACCTCCCGCTTGGAGTAGGTCATTCTGCAAAGGAAAGCCAAATGGAAAGACTGGATTAGAAACGGTGAGATGATTCACTTCAAGGTTTCGAAACATCCTGAAGTTTTTCTGAAAAAGCTGGAAATACAAAGAGTTCACATGCCGGAGAGTTATACAGCGTAATAGATACATGTTGAAGATGATGAGAAGTAAGACAAAACAGCTTTTAAGTCATGTGATGATGAAAAAGACATGCTCGAAAGACGTGCTTGAACAGCTGGTGTGGTCTAGCTACAGGTGGGCCGTAAATGATTTGTTTCTTTAGGTTTGCCCTGGCACTTAAAGCACTCACACATACACAGGTGCAATGTGAGTGTCTCTTACTTGCGGTAAAGTTCAATGTGAACCACAGACGGGGCAATTTTCTCCACCACGTCGGCGATAAAGTTGTATTTGTGTCTCGGGCTGTCTGGATTGTCCTGGGCTGGAAATAAACACACAATGCACAAAAATACAGCGTGATGATGTGAGAGTGGGGAAAGGAGAAAAGGAAAACCATTAAATAATATGACGGCCTGTCTTTTATCAAAACAAAGAGCGGAAAACGTTAAGATGACAGGTCGTTGTGGGATGGGAAAGTTTACATCAGGAAGTAACCACTGCCACATCGCATACAACTAGTGAGTACAAAAGCATGAACTATCAGTCGAGTCATACAACTCCAAAAGGCTTTTAAGATTAATGTTGTTTTCCCTAATAACCCAGCCCATCTCTGCGGACAAGTCAGGAAATGTTGACTTATTTCTCTGCTAATTAAACCCTAGCCAGAAATAAGCTCAACCCAAACTATAAATCTGGCCCTCCCAGACATGGCACTGTCGAAGTGTATGTGGTGACTATAACTATCATTTGACCTGACAGGAGGGCTGGAAAGTAACTAGATCAACATTACAGTGCTATGCAAATGTTAATGTGATTAAGAAATGCTTAAAAGAAGCGTTGGTTTCAAAAGGATTAACTTAAACTATACATATTTGGTGGTAAGATGATTATACTTTTACTGTAGTTTATCACTGTGACAGAAGCTTATTGCCTTTGCTTCTATAGTAACTATCGTCACTTGGTTTAGCGCCACAAACATCAACATCATTCAGTCTGTCTGGCATGAAGAGATAGAAAGATGTGAGCAGCCTACAACCACTGATGAAATAGTGGCAACTTAATTCAATGAAATATGTATATAAGTGAACTTCTGTAGTCACATGATTTAAACGCCAATCACTCACTTTGCTTTTAGTATTGTGATAGCATATTGAATACATTGCATATTTTATGGTGGTAGTGGCAGTAAAAGACATGAATAATCCATGGGATATGGGGAATCGGTGTGCATGGATTAGTTTGAGACTTTCTGCTTGAGGTGCAGTTTAGCTAACTTAAGTGTGGAATGAGCACCATCATGCCATAACCAATGCCACTAGATTATACTGTGAAAGTACAGATTTCTGAGCCTACAGGGAACATTCCTGCATTCACTGATCACTCACTCCTTGATAAATTCTGTCTACTGCAATCATGTCCAAAACCTGGCCCAAGGGCACAAAGTAAAAGATTTTATATTGGGCCATGATTTTTTAAGTGTGCCCTGCCAGCGCTGTTGAAGTCAATCCATCACACAAAGCACACTTTTTGGATACACAAAATGAATGACATTGCATTAAGAGAATTGATTTAGGGAATTGGGTGAACTGTTGCTAGCTTTAGGTTGAATTTAACAATAAATGGGGAGTTAATCATTAAAAAATATGGTACAGCTGAACAATGTTAAGATATAGGACCTAGTTATTGGTGAATGATGATGACTTCATAACTATTACACTATTTATTGTATGTATCTATCATTCAACACCAATAGAGACGTTATATGCCTACTGACCATTTCATGCATTTCATGGTAACCCAGTTTGTTACATCAGTCATCAACTGTGCCATTTATAGGGTGTATACGTTTAACACATCAATTTTAATGGTAGAGTTGTCTACTTTGAACGGGTATTACAGGTCTAGTCATAAATCTAGCCACAAAAAGGGCATCTGGCGTAAGGATGCAGAATTATTATTACAAATTACTGTATGCTTGGAGCCAGATGATTTGCTGCACATTCATCACAAAAAATGTTAACAAAGTCAGTCCTGTCGAGTCCATTAGCTCTTAAAAGCACCATCCAGACCAGATCTACTCAGTGACCTTCACCACACGGGTCCTTGCTCCAGATTTTTCGCCTCTTTTCTGCCTCAATTTTCCCATACACAGTTCCTGCTGTTTTATTGGCGGCCACAAGCGGATGCAATCTAAATGTTTTTCCCTTCAAAAACTACATCTTGGCCTTGAAGCTTTTCATCTGATTCCCAAATGTGAGTTATGGTTGTTACACAGACATTCCCACAAAGTGTTTCCTAATTCTTGATTCTTAATTGTGTCGGCTTTGAAGGTATCATCCTTGTTTCTCAAGCCAGTCTGCCTATTTTCCCCTGACCTCTTAGATCAACAAGGATTTTTTCATCCACACAACTGACGCTCCCCGTATTTATTTGTGTTTTTGGACAGTTCTTAGTAAACCCTAGAGATTATGTGCCAGCCATTTTGAACATTTTGGCACTAACAATCAAGCCACATTCAAAAGCCACCTTTTCAGCTGCTCAGTTTGAACTCCAGCAAGTCTTGATTAGTAATTGTGCCAAATAAAGTGACCACTGAGGGTATATGAAAAGTAGTTTTCATTCAGACAATGCATTTCTTAATATGGATTTTGCTGTATACTAACTGTCACGTGTACTTGGGCCCTTATTGAACCAATTTGATTCATCTAAAAGTCACAGTCACTTTCCTTGACCTAATTCTGAACACCAGGGCCCAGACATAAATGACATCATGAGAAGTGTATGTGTTTTGTTAATATGAGGCCAGGTCACAGAAAATAGGGAGTCTGTTTTTCCTTGCAGCTCTGTCCATATACATAGGCCTAATCACACTCACAACTGTGGACAGCTTTGTTCACTAACGGCTTACATTGGGGCTCTCTTGTGCACCGAATGAAACACAAGTAGTTTTATTGCAAGCTATGGAAATTTTTCAACAGGAAAATCAATACACCGCTTACTGAAGCTTTTTGCAGACATGGTCATTTGCCGAGCAGTGACTCGAGCTGCTTCCACGAGTGACCAATTACAGTAACCCACGTTTCTAATATACATACTAAAGTATGGGTTGCTAATTCCGTGTTGTACGGCAGACTCCGGCCTGTTGTGAATTGTCTTCCTACAGCGAAGGAATTGTGGCTTTGAATCGGAGCCAGGAATTCCTTCATGTGCATGCTGAGTGTGATTTATGGACGACAACAGAAGCTAAAGGAGAAGGAAGAAGCGAGCACGGCAGACAGTGAGTTTCCAAGCCTTGAGGTGATTTGTTCTAGCGCTGGGAGTGAACAGGTGTGGGATGGCTTCATTCAGAAGTTGTCTTAGTCTACAGGTCAATAAAAATTTTATTGTGCAAAAATACTGCTACATCAAAATGTCATAACTATCAATATTATTTTTATTATTTGATTATTACCTGATTAAAAGTGAAGTTACTGCCCCTACTGCTACAACTGTTACATTAATGATGGATTGGATATGAATAGTGCTTTTCCAGCCAGAGACATAATTTCTTTAAGGAACCTTTTTAGCCACAGCCGCCCCAGGTATGTGGCAGCCATACCACCACAACGACTGTCTCTCTGACCACCACCCAACCTACAGTAACTAACATATCTATATGGAGATCTATATAGAGTCTTACCCTATTATTATTATCTCATTTATTTTCACATAACCCACTTTCAATCTACATAAATTGTGTGGTATCATCATATAATTATCAATCCCATTTTTGCCATACCAGAGATTATCCACTGGCCCACAGAAACAAAACTGACTATAAACGCCTCTCTGATCAAGTCTAATCGTAATTCAAGAACAAACTACAGGACATTTGTCAATAGAGCCTGTTGTTTTCCCAGACACATGGGTATTGTGTCAGCGGTCGCAGCTGTAGTGCGGGGGTTCGAAGCCAAAAGGGTTTTTAAAGGGGTCATGGTCAAGTAGTGATGGAAAGTCAAGGTCTGTCTCAGAGGGAGCTTTATAGACAGGCTTCAATGGGTGAATCTATCCAACCATCCACCATTAAACCTCAAATCAAAGGAACTTTCCATAGACTCTCCTGAGTGACATTCAGATTATAACTTTGACAACTAACACACTCTCTACTATTGTTCTATAATGACCAATCTTCAATTTTTCCAAGTCAATTTCGACAGATTTGTACCTCCTCTCATCTCATCTGGATATAAAGCACTGTGCTAATGATTCTGACAGGCTTAGAGACACACACAGAAAGCAATTGGCACTAATGACAAACATATATTCGTTATGTGATCCTTTTGGCTTCTGCTTTTCTGTCTCTTCATGCTTATCCCAGACAGACTTTGAGATGTTGAGATCAGGTTTCAGGAGTTAAACCAGATAAAGGCTTGTGTCACTGGTTAGATAAAATGTGGTTCACTTTCCATAATTTGCTTTTGATACACCAACATTTCATCATTTTGAAGGCATACTTGCACATTCTGTGGTTTTGTAATGTAAATCCCATATGAACAGAGGTAAATCAGCACTTCACATATAACTGAGTCTTGCTTGTTTTGGTGTCTGTACAGCACTTCAGTCTTACCTTTCCCACAGGCTCCCCTCTGAATGAAAAGAACAGGTGGCTGCTGGAGCTTCTGCGCCCGGTAGCTGACCCTCTTGAGCTCGCAGATATTCCGGTAAGACACCCCGTCACTGCCGCACACCGGTTCCGAAGTCTTGCACACACAAACTCCAGACTTGCTTCTCCTCCTGACCGTGGCTGTGTATGCAACACCACCCCCGGACACTGAGCACTCCAGTCCCTCTCCACACACCGGGTCACCAAGCTTCCCGCTCCCGCCGCAAGACTCGCCTTCCCCGGACGCACACACGGGGCAACAGTTGCAAGCGTCGAGGGTCTGTCCCGTGGAGCAATCTGAAGATATCCGGGGACACATGGACTTGTCACAGCGAGCAGGACATCCGATGACATAGCGGTTTGAAGTTTGCGCGTCAGCCGGCAAGGATAGACTAGCGACAATTGCGCACAGTAGTGAGCGGACCAACATGACTAAAACACTCATGGAAAAGAGTAGAAACTAAGTAGAAAGTCTTAAAAGTAGTGAAAAAGTCCGCTCTCTTGTTGCAGTGTTGTGGGATGAGAGTTCTCAGTAGTGCAGATGGGGCAGTCTCAACTCCCCTGGTCGTCCAATTTCACCACGTTCGAGCTGTGTGCGTTCAACAATGACAACAAGCCCCCTGATTGGTTCTTTATAGTGACGTAGGAATAGGAATACAATCTAAAATAAAGCAAAATAAACTGTTAAATGTACAGGCCTATACAAAATGCAATGACATTGTTGAGTAATTTCACATAATGTAGTAATGGAGCCGTGCCACTAGTCTCAATCACCATTGCCAAAGACACAATGGCAGCTGGATTGGAGCGGGTATGGAATCACCAAACGACCTACCTTCTGAGCCAGTACCACCTTGCATGGCTATCGCGAGTTCTGACCTATGTTTTAACCACTCAGCTCATCTCTGCACACCTCTGTGTCTTGAGAAGTGAGGACAAACAACCCAGTGAAAATAGTTGTGGGTCTATGCACAAACATCTCCCTTCAGTCGCTTGCCTCTAGTAAACCTAAGGTCAACTTACCAGCTCAGCACTTAGGTGTGTGGTTGACTCAGTTATGTGGTGCTTTTCCCCCCAGCTGTATTCATTTCATTTGACCAATTAAAACTAATGTAACAGCAGTGGGAACGCCAATGTTTATAAACTGCAGAACCCTCAATATAATCCTGAAGGGCTATTTCCTGCATTGGTTTACTGCCTTAATGATGAATTAGTCATTCCTGGCATTTACTTTATAGCTGTGGGCATTTGGCTAATTGGGGAACTCAGTTGTGGAAAAATGGATGCTTTAGACCATTTCTAGAGTTATACAACCAAATCTGTTGAGTTGACAAATTGCAAACTCACACATTTTGTAAAAGTTTATCCCGTGGCAAAGAAACATTATAAAATACCCTGTTGCCCCAGGGTACAGTAAATGAGTTATTACTACCATCCACTGAAGAACAGGTATTTTTATGAATCCATTAATCCATAGATGGGGCTTAACTCAAAGTATACTGTTGGTCACTGGGCAATAATTAATGGTTACTTATCAATCGATCGTCAGCACTGAGTGACATTTTTGATTTCATCTTTTTAAGTGTACATATACGTGCATATGTCACAAAAAATTAGGGATCATTTTGTTTATATGCTTTTTAGGTACATTCTGTAATTTCATCAGAATATACCTAACTTTTTGTGACTGGTAAAAGTAAACCACTGCTACATTCTAATAATATACATTAGATTATAATGGTGCCGAAGAGGTGAACAATCAACTTCTGTTAAATTAACAAGTCTGTGGTGTGCTGAGGCAATGAATCTGTCATAAAACGTCCCAGGACAAAGTGATGGATCGTGGGCACAGGGTTCAAATGTAGTGGCTGAATAGAAAGCACATTTCTCTAAGCAGTGTGGAGTGAACATACAATCTAGCGGCACCCCGTGATGCTCATAGCAACAGGAAGCTGGGTCCAGACTGAGGGCATGCCACAAATAAAGCAAACGGTAGCCTTCACAATGATGATTTGTTACTGGGTGAAGATTTTGAGCACACCGACACAGGCCATTAACGGTACAGGGACATGGGCGGGAAATGGTGGGAAAATATGTGGATGAAAACCACCCCATGTCGAAGAAACACCCATTCTCAGGCTGGAGCTGGTGAGTGTAGCCAGAGAAGAGCAATGCTGAGGTTTGTGTGATCTCTGCATCTGTGACCTCTGGATCTGCTGTGTCTGTGTCTGAAGCTCTTGAGAATCATAACCAGACCAGTAAAAGGCTAATGAAAGGCTGCAGTGTGCCACTTTGTGTGAAGGTGGAGTGAGAAGTGAGTGGTAAATTATGCTGCGTATTAGATATTATGGATTTATCATGTATGTGGTCATATTTAGAATAGTAATACAGGAAATAGCACAAATCGTGTACTAAGACTAAAACACTCAGAGGTGATAGAGTAGCCAATAATGTTCCTCAAGTAAGAGTACCATTACTTCAAAATAATGTTCAAGTAAAAATAAAAAGTACCCATTCACATAATTACTCAAGTAAAAAAAAAAAACTAAAAACTAAATATTTTCAAACATTAAGGCCCAAGGAACATCACATTTTTCACATAAAGCTGTTCTTACATAACACACAGAGGTGGGTAAAAGTACTCTTACTCTTTCTAGATTTACACGATTTTACTCATGTTTATCTTTTACGTTTTCTGGTTGATTTTTGGAAATAGAGGAATTGACTCATTTATTCTGTATGGTTGATAACAAGAAATATACTTGGAAAGCCAAATATTTTTGAGATGGCAATGGTTTGGAGTGAAGCATCATCTTTCACCACAAGGGGGCAGCGGAATTCATGTTGAGATAAACTGTTTAGACTGCAGAACCATTTTAAGCATTATATGGCACCAGGATTGTAGTCGTCTGTGTGCTTTGGAGAATGCCTCGTTGTCTTTCCAGTCAGCTCCGGCTCAAAGACAGTGTTAGAGTTGAACACAGACACACGGCGACACATTTGCAGTGTTTATTTCTTTCAAGTCATCCACAAAATAAATAGACACAACTCCAAAGAATGGCGTCAGACAAAGATGGGGGTCGCTCAGCGTTGATCAGTTATAGAAAAGCAGAAAAGACTAAAATGTGTATTTCTACAGTGGAATATTACTACACTGCACTGAGTAAACTACTGCAATACATCAGAATGGCAATAAAGTCTATCGGACACACCTTTCACATACACAGTAACAAAAGATTTGAGTTGAGCATGAAAACATGCACCAGATTGACTGAGTTTGACTGGGATTGACTGAGTTTGACTGGGATTGACTGGGATTGACTGAGTTTGACTGGGATTGACTGAGTTTGACTGGGATTGACTGGGGTTTCATTTACTTAAAACAGTTTGTTGTATGTGTAAATAAAATCACATATGCTTCCATCGTCTTTTAGATTATCCAAATGACTATTATGTTCAGGAAAACGTTTGCTAGGTAAATTTTGTTTTGCCAAACATTGTCACATCTCTACCACCAGAGGGCGCACTATCAAAAGCCATACTTCACTGGGTATGCTACTTTACACTGTACTCACTGAAAAAGTCTAAAGACTTACAAACACACTATCCTCTGTCATTTTAAATATTAAAACACAAAGGCCATGGATTTTTGTAACTAAATGAAACAGAGCAGATATATTTGGCATTATACACAAGCAGAAGATAAACATTGCATTAAGTCCTGAATTAGTCCATAATACAGTTGTGTTATAGCACTGAAACAAAAGCTGGTCAAAATTATGGGGCCTTATTCTGACAATGGCCATCAATAATACATACTTACAGTGCTAAAACAGAGTGTTGGTGAACATATTTTATACAGTACTTGAAGTTAGCACAGAGATCTTAGTGGTGATGAAGACATGTCTAACACATGTACAAGGAAACTCCCATGTGACTCAGGAGAAACACTATTTTAACAGTTGTACAGTTAATCTATTTTACAAAGAAAAACACTTCTTGATCATTAAAAGATCCCTTATTGGCATTGGTTTAAAAATCCTCTGGAGCCCACAAATAGGGATTTTTGTGCTAACACAAAATACAATGTCTCACTGCATTCCCATTGGCACATGTAAATAAAAATAAGCTTTAAAACAACATTAACATTATCAGGGTATTAAATACACCGTTTTAACCCTTATATTATGTTAAGGGTCAATTTGACCCGTTTCGGTTTTTATGTTGACCAAAGTATGGGTTATCCTTTCTTTTTCTTCATGAAATTTTGTGACTTTTCCTCATCTAGGGT
>JAVQKC010111258.1:0-15496 GCA_036025475.1 Philypnodon macrostomus | reverse complement strand
AGTAGCTTACCATCATCAGGTGTGACCGTGGAGTGAATGAATAATACAAATATGTAAAGCGTCTTTGAGTAGTTGTGAAAAGCGCTATATAAAATTGATGAATTATTAATTATTATTATGTTTGTTGCATAGATTATAGCATTCACACATAGAGCAACCACAATTAACCTAATGTTGCGTTACAGTGTTCCTCAGAACCCTTGATGACATCTTTTCTACAACCCTGAGATCTAAAATCCAACATGGCAGCACAAGAATGTGAAAAATATAACTAAATAAGTGATATTGCCCAACTGTGCGGTACACTCTGGGGCGGTTCTTTGCCAATGTAGCCTAGCAGTGTTTTGATCATGAAATGTAATGGGATTAAATTGTTGACTTGAGAGTGTGGAAAGTAATTGTGAACACGCCAGGTCCAATTCTATTTTTTGCACATTTCATGTTTACCCTTTTACGTATTTGTCCTCTTCAAGCTGTTTTGTGGAGCTTCCACATAGACATGATAACAAACACTCTCTTTTTATATTATATTAACACACATTATGGTATATCTATATATATATACCAGGACGACCACTGTAGACTCTCAATATGGGCAACTGAGCTAAACCACGCCCCACAAATGCTCTCTTTAAGACAGTTTTGTGCTGTTTTTTTGGTGGGTTACAAAAAAATAACATATGAATTAATTAAACATGCGCAAATTAAACAAAAACACAAATCTGGGTATGCGTTTGAGGTAGAAAAAACATTATAACATGGTTAAAAGCTCAGAAAAGTCCATTTTGCATCATATAAGACCTTTTAAATTGGGTAAATATCCCCCTAAGATGCAGTAAGCACACTATCCTATATTTGTGTCTCCGTGCTGTGTCCTCTGTGGCTGTCGGTGGGTGGGGAAGGTGAGCTGAAGCAGGAGGCCACACATTTCTCAGCTTCTGTCCCTCGAGGCAGCGCTGGTATCTATCCAACACCTCTCTATCTCATCTGTGACAGCCCCCACCACTACATGGAGCCAGCATGGAGCAAATCAATGGGCTTCACTGAGGGGAAAAACCCAGCTAGTCTAACCGCTAATGTGTTCCAACATCAGACCATCAGTATACAAGATTTCAATAGGTTTATGAAAGCTTAATCAAAGTGCAAATTAATTACCCACTAATTATAGCCTGTGCAAGCTTATGAAAAAATGATGTCCCATGTTTCTGTAAAGATTAAGTGAGTTATCTTAAAGGGACCACACCATGTATTTTGTAACCTTTTAGATATCATTTGGATTAGCTCTGCTTTTCATGTTTTGTGGGTGCTTTCACTAAAGAAGCAACAATTCTGTGCATTTTTCTTTAAAGGTTCCTCTCCCCCTGCTAGCCACGCCCATTTTAAAACTGCAGCCAACAATGGAAAGTAGCAGTACGGTGGGCTTTTTAACTATTACTATGTAAAGCTCCTGAAAAGGTCAGTGTCTCAGCATATTACTCCAACACGTATCACTGAAATGAAATGTTTTTGTAAAGAAAATATGACAACATTGGGTTATTATAATAATGCATTAGTTTTATACATCGCTTTTCTCAAGACTCAAAGACGCTTTACATTACATTATTCATTCACTCCATAGTCACACCCGGTGGTGGTAAGCTACTTGTGTAGCCACAGCTGCCCTGGGGCACACTAACAGAGGGGGTGGCTGCCAGTCTGCGCCTACAGCCCCTCCAACCACCACCACATTTATTCAATAGTATTGTATAGTAACAATTACATCGTTAGTCAAAGTTCAAATTTGTTTTTATGTGTGAAATAATTATGATCCATGTTGGTATATCTTAAAGGAACAGCATGCATTTAATAATTTTATTTTATATGTAAAAAAAATGAAATATTATTGAAAACATCCTTGGTGGCTGTCCTTTTAAGTTAATCCCCCATTTTTGCCATGCCCGCTTCACTACTGCCAATGTAAAACAATGGAAAATAGTAGCAACGGGGGGTTCTTAGGCTGTCTACAAAGAAAGCAGTAATAGAAACCAAGCATTTTGACCTGCTGAGAAGGTCAGTGTCCCAGCATACATGAATGAAACAGAAATACTACTCCCGGTGATTAGGACATTATATATTATCATGGCGCAAAGCTGATAATAGTATCTCTTTATTCAAAGGGCATATCAATTACCCACTAATTATAGCCAGTCCAATCTGAATTTAATATGTGAAATAATTATGAGCCATGTTGCTGTAAGGGTGTAATTGGACACGCCTCAAAATCATAGGGATCATTAGTGTCTCATACCAGATGTAGTTATATTATAGACAAAAGAGGTTATTATATGGACACAGATTGAACCCTAAACAATAAAGTAGATACTGATACAAGATGAAGCATGGTCAACCCAAGGCTAAATGTACACAAAATGCATAGTATATATAGAATAAATATATGCTATTGGGTTTCATAATGGCATACTACTCAACTCCAGACCAAAGCCAAAATCATATGGTGCCTTCTCCGGCTCAACATTATATTTCTGTCAGCTCCTAAAATGGATGTCTACTCTGGCTTCCTGCTAAGTAATGAATTTATCCATGATACATTGGCTCATTCATTTATCTTCTTTGTCTGAGGGGTTGCAAGTAGCCTATCATGAAAGCTATGGCCTTAGATGGGGACACTCTGGACAATGGCCAGTTCACTAGCAAGAACACCACGCCACACCAACAGTGGACGTTAGAGAGTTTATTGAAGTGATGTCTGGATGAGAATTGTGGCATGACATTGGTTCCAGTGACAAGTGATGATAGCTGGGTTAGATGAGACTCAGTATGGGGGTTCAGACCCCCCCCCCTACACACACACACACACACACCTCTCGACTAATGTGGGCGTCTGAAGGCTGGAAGACAAAACATGGCCAGGGATAGGGAGGGAGGGCCGAGAGAACGGAGACAAACAGTGTGTGGTGGTTATGGCCGGTATAAGAATGGTTTGTGGGTAAATTGGTGGTGTGGTCTTGCTCCTGAACTTACGTTAACATATTAACTTAATTTAGTCGCAGGGATGACACAAAGACATACAGACACCCAGTCATTTTCCCATTTATTCATCATGTAGTAATTTACTTATATGAATGAGATAGAGGATCACTTTAGTCCACATTTGGAAATGGCAACTTACACCAAAATCCTGAAGCTTGGGGTGAATTGAGCTTTAGACTCAGTCACAAACGATGATCGATTATTGGTAGTGATATCTTCTACATCGTTCCTAGAAAAGAGAGCTAAGCTAAATATGCAAGATAATACATATTTCCCAGATATGAACAACAAGCTGTGCAGACCAACCAGACAATTTTGAAATAAAACGTATGTATTAACGTATGTCAATAACTTGGATTATCTTCACTGATTTCACCATGGCATCTAGTTAAACATTCCTGTATGTGTCTTTTGTACTTTTGATCCTTACTCATCCTCAGCTGGACTGGACTGTTTCTTCACTGTGGACGGTCAGAGGCTTAAGTTTCTGGAAAGCAGGACATGACTCAGTGGGACAGCACTCCGAACGGAAGTACTGTCACCGCAGTCAGAGGATTAGCCCAGAATTAGACGCTCAATCCGTGACTCATCGGAGGTACAGAGGCCTATGAGCAGTTCTTCCAGGCGAGAGACAATGTGGAGGCTAGTACAATGCATTTCAAAGTTGTGTACAATCGTTGTTAGTCATGAGCAAATCGTTTCCCAGAGGTTTGATGGGTTAGTGTTTGGTAAAAAGGCAAAGGCATTGTTTTTATTTAAGATCATTTGAACATTTGGTCTGGCTTACAAAGATCTACATGTGTTTGCTGGATAATTATACCAACACATGCAAGAAACAAAAGAGTGCATTTCGATGGAGGTTTGACATAAAAGTATATTGATGGTAACAGCTTCAATACAGTTCCATACTATTGTAAAAAAATATAAAAAATAATAATAATAGTAATGATAATAATAAAGATAATACAAAAAATATAATAACAGTAATAATGATAATAATAATAATAATAAAACTCTAAAACAAGAAAATAAAATTCAAACTCAAATTCAAATTTATCCATCCATCCATCCATCCATTTTCTTCCGCTTGTCCGAAACCGGGTCGCGGAGGCAGCAGTCTAAGCAGGGAACTCCCGTCTTCGACCACCGCCCGATCCACATTGCACCATGGTACCTCCCGCGGGTGGTGGGTCCACGGGAGGGCCTGACAGCATGTGCACGGGTGGGTACTCGAACCACCGACCCTCCGGTTGAAGGGCGAGCATCTACCCACTGCACCACCACTGCGGCAAAACAAACATCAAATTGTCACCATGAAATCATAAACACTCCTTATAGATGTTAACTTTAGTCATCGTTTACTATTATATTTTATTTATTATATACCTTAAAATCATAACACATACACATTAACGAGTCACCTCATATCGTCAAACTGCTCTTCTCACTCCCCAACACTTTCAGTAGTTTACATAAGAACAGGCTTAAGAAAGATGTGTTAGTTAAAACTACAAACACAATGATATTGCACAATGTGGATGTATCACGCCCTATCATATGGTGATAGATGAATGAGTTACATATCTCTGCAGTGACTAGGGTTGAATAAGTCATGTGTGAGTCATCTGCAATAAAACACAGCTGTTTCTGAAGCACACCCTGATCTGAATGATGTTTAGATAACGTTTTAGGACACTGGTGTGTCTTTGGTCTTCAGTTTCTGTTCTGAGAAAGCTCTTAGACTGTCCTTTATGAGGTACATGCAATGGTATATAATGTAATGTAAGTTTGAACTTAACAGGTCTGTCTAGCCTAAACCAGGTCTAAACAAGTAGCCCCCAAACATCTTACTGCAATGGCACCAATAGGCACCTTAATCAGACATTGTGTGATTTCTAAGGGTTTTTATATTGTTAACGAGCAATTAAGAGGCCCCCATGAGAACCATATGTCTGGTAAGCAAACAAACTAAAAAGCCATTTTTCAGATCTGCAGTTATTTTATGAAGCAGAAAATCAGGATACTCATACCATGCAGATAGCTTCACAGAGTAGCTCAAGCTCAGGCATTTATATTGTGTCAATTGGCAGGAGGCCCATAATGTGCCACTACATTTGCATTTATTACACCTGCACTTGACGTACATGAGGCATTCAAACACATGCAAATCTGTATCAAATGTGAACACAAAATAAAAGCTTCATGCTTTTAAGATGATACACTTAACATAGGCCTTAGTACAAACTATGTCTTGTGTGCTACAAATCTTTCAAACTATATATGGACAGTAAATGGACAGTAATGTCAATTTTAAGTCATATTTTAAAAATGCACTTTGCTATAGGCTAAACCTCCCTAATACCTTTAAAATAAAGCCTAGGCTGATTTAAACATTATTCTTATTGAAATGTGATGCTTACTTTTTGTTTATGTTGCATTACTGGGTTGTAGGTGACATCACAATATTCTATAGCCCTATACATTATAATGGGAGATGGGGGGCAGGTAAATGATTGTTGATAATCTGCAGTTGTTGTGTGTGGTTGGACAGATACAGGGGGGTAATGGAGCAGGTCACTAATAAAAATGATCAGATTCAACATTTTTGGGATTTGTGGTATATTTCTTATAAAATTCCCATATAGTTAATACAGAATTCTGGCCCCTGCCCCCCATCGGCGTGTATGACATCATCACATTTTAGAACATGCAACCCAGCTAAATCTCACAGGTCAGTGCATTCTTGTATTATTTTCATGTTGAGAATACCAGCTATCCCAAATGACTTGATTATTCCCTATTAAGACCCATATAATACTCTAATCGGTGTATCCTGTTATCCCTCTGGTCTAACCTGTCTCGTGGGACAGTGGTTCAGGGTGGGGCTCATTTCAGACTAAAGCCTCCCAAGACCTTCAGTCCGTCTCCTGTGAACCAGCTCCATCTGTTTCAACAAATCCACACCTCACTACAGTTTTATCCTCTCCCTCTTTCTTCACTTTTCTCTTTTTCATTTGATATTCCAGCTGCAGCTCTGGCTGGATTTAAACAGGATCTACTGTCTCTATCTCACAGAGTTGAAGCCAGCATGGAAATTTGAGTTTCTACAGTTCAGTATTGTTCCATAGAAGCCAGGCAGGTCTATGTTTTGTTATGTTCCAATTGCTTATGAAAAGGCTATGGGTATAAATCTGTGCATATGGACACATTGAAAATGAAAGCAATATATTTTCCAATTTTTCAGCTTTATTTGACAGGATAGTATCTGTGAGATGGATTCAAACTCACGACGCTGGGCCTCACGCTCTACCGACTGAGCTAAACCACGGCCCAATAGCAATAGTTTTAATTTAAAAAATGTCTTCTCATCTCAAAAAGTATATGTCAGAATTCTACGTTTTGTGTCCATCTAGGCATCCCAGTTTCTCAATAGAGCTTAACAGTTTTGATATCAAGACCCATCAAGAGCTAACTGAGGTAACATGATGTTTCACTGCCATACTTGTTTATATCACTTATATCCTCCATAGATATGTTTTCTCCAAAGTTAGTTCAAACTATGATTCCTAAGCTGTGTGTGTTAATATTGTGTATTTGTCAAAGAAGACTTATCTAAATAGTCAATTTATTATATTTTCCCCCATATTTTCACTTCTCCAAACAAAGACAGAAGAAGAAAAGTCCAAGCCGCCAACATACAACTTCTATGTCTACCTAATGTGCGTTCAACCATACCAAACCTGTTAGTTATACAAATGTATTACCTTATTTATCATCTTTAACTTTTTTCAATTACTTAAGTAGTGTTTTTTTGTGTTTTTCTAAGGTAGCAGATCCATGTTGGAGGAGGGGGCCTGAGCTGACAGCTGCCACACAATAACAAACACCTCCCTCTGAGCAGCCTTCGGTGAAGGGTGGGGCTCGACTCAACAGCTGCTGCGGCCTGTCACTCACCCAGCCTCCATCACCCTCATCTGGACAAAGGGCTTCTGCACTGTGGGCATGTGGACCTACTGTTGATAGTCAATAGACCCTTTCAAAGTTTGTAAACAGAAAGTTCTAAATTCCAAAATGGAGGAAACAAGAGGCAAGACCAGAGCCACAGAAAAGCAGAGTTCTGACAACTCCATTGACAACAATGGGCCAGTTTTTTTAACTGCATCATAGTCTCGCAATAGTTCCCGGAAGTAGCCCCTCAAGATGAAAGTGCTATTCAAAAGCATTGAGAATTATTAGAAGCTGCATTTTTGGTGCAAATCTCTTATCTCTATGGCTCTAGGGAAGACCATAATACATCTTCAATGGATATACAGTTTATAGCAAAATATGAGAACTCAAGATGGTTTTGGCAAATGACAACCACTCTGCTACATGTATCTTATGTCAGAGCCTGGTTAGGAAACATTAGTGAAAGTACTCATACTGTATTTTTATTTAATTTACCAATAGTATACACTTAGCATGGCTGGAGGTGAAATTCCTACAAAAGTCCTTACAGAAATGTTGATGAGTGCAATAGTTTTTTCATTGTATGCTCAGATTTAATCTATCCCTCACAAATCCTACTTTTTTTAAAGGTATATATTACTACAGTTGGAGGCCAGAAATCTATTCTTTTCAATTCATTTTGATGAGGAAACTATTTAAAAACCTAAATATGGCATTTAAAAATTGCAGTTTATATTTCTGTAAAAAATGATTTGCTTTGCTTTAATCGTCAGTTACAGTTGTTAACTCACTTTTTCATCCATTTGGGAATTTTGAACATTTTAAAGAGGACATGGGATGGTAAGCCTTTGGGCACTACCTGTATAACTACAGTTTATTTATATTTATATCAATAACTTATATAACAATAAAAATATGAAGAAAAAGAGGGGGGTTTGATTTAGGGATGCACAATAAAAGACAAATATGTGACATGCAATGTTGGATATGTTTTTCTGGCATAGTAACTCTGGATTTACCAAACAAAACTGGGTCAAAAATCAAACCAGAATCAAACCACGACTAAACTGAGAACTAAATATACAGATTTTAAAATTGAATTTTATCAAAAGTTTGAGTGAGATTTGAACACAATAGCCTAAATACCTCAATAGCTGTAGGTCAATTGCTGGGTTGCAGGTGACATCACAACATTCTATAGCCCTATACATTTTAATGGGAGATGGGGGGGAGGGGGCTTGATTTAAACAATAAAAAATAAAAATCCCATGAAGACAATGGGCTGCAGCACTCTGGACATGTAGACACACTGACTACCTCTACAGTTGTTCAATCAAACTCAATTCATTTATCAAAATCATGTGGTCATACACTGGGGAGGTCATTATAGGAGCTGTTTCAACTATAGGATGGTGAACAATATAACAATGAACAATAAACTAAATTGTCCATATTTATACTGTAGACACTATACATTACTCTCATTATTAGTACTCATTTGTACTCGTTTATTACCACCGCCAAGGAGGTTTCGTCCACGTGTCTATATAACGGATTTGGATTATATTTTTTGGGAAGGTCAGGAATGACACAAGGAACAATTGATTCAAAGTTGATCTGATCCAGAACATCATCTGGATCCAGGATTTCTTTTGAAAAAATGGTATCTGTTAGCAACTCCAAAAATTTTCAGGGAAGATAAAAAATGACACAAAGACCAATTTTGGGAGTGATTGGTGGAAATGAGCTGCCTTGGTGGAGGTCTTTCTAGTTTAGTGTTTTTTTTGTTCATTTGGGGGGTTTTTTGCACCAGTGTTTTCTTAAAAATATGTCGGGCTGCTGCACAGTAGTCATTTGAATTCACAATTTACTTCTATAGTTCAAATATGGAGTTAAATTCACCAGACAATTATGTGATCTGATGAGTAAAATTCTCATTCTAGTCTCATTGATGCACAACTCTTGGCAATCACATTTATTATGGTTCAGTTCTGCATTTGAACTACAAATGCATTTCTTGAGGCAGGCGGAAGATGTACAGAACACAGTTAAATGGTTAAAGACTGCATCATCGGTTCCTGCTAATAACAGGAACGGTAGATCGGTAGAAAAGTAAGTTTGTGGAGTTAGTCTTCTACATGAGCAAAAAAGTTTGTCCTACACCACCCTCTAGTGGACAGACATAAGCTTAGCACCGTCCTAAAAATGGGTATTTCATATAGACATTCGCCTACATACTCTGACATAAAAACAGGTCCACTCAATATAGAATATCCCAGCCATACAAGGACACAATCAAAACAGGGTTAACAGTTTGAAGAGTGTTGTTCTGTCTCTAGTCTGTCATTCAAGATACTGTCAATTGTCAAAAATAATATAATAACATATTCACTTAAAGGTATAATAGAGGTTGTTGAAAACGTGCATTAAAAAAAAAAAAAAAAAAAAAATCTAAATTAAAATAGCCTTTCCTGTCCATTACTAGAGTACTATCACTTAGGCCTATAACATTCATAACCCTAGGCCTCTGTGGGGCCTAAAAACAATCGTCCAATAATAGACCTAGGGGTAAGTCTATTATTGGTCGATCGAGGTAGCTTCAACTGTTATTGGTTTAGCTTGCTGTGTAAATAAGGAAGTATTCTGTAACAAGGAAGTGCTCTGTTACACATTAGCTCTGATGCTAACTAGTTGTACAATGGTGGAGAATGAAAACTGAAGCCAATATCTGCAGAAGAAATACTGTGTTCAAAGTCTATGAAGAAAAGAAGAGAGGACGGAGAGAAGAATAATACTAAAGTCGTTCTTTATTGTTGTTATATTTAGAGATGCTAATCACAACTAGCATTGATGCTATTTGGATTGTAATAGTTACACTAATGGTACAGTTATATTAGCAAGTGACTCAGAAGTAGTCTTTATTATATTCAAGCCTGCTTTATTGTTGAGTGTGACATTGACAGACCTCTTTATTACCTTAATCAATTTGAGGTTTTATTATTGACTGATATGCTCTGTCTGATGTCAGTATTTTATTGACTCTTCTTTGAAATTCTTTATTTAAACCCAGCATTTTCCATTGGATCAATAATAATCAATGGTTTTGAACATGACACTTTATGACCCAGATATATAAACAGGGAAAAAAATGAAGACTTTTTTTAGAGCAGACAAAATGCATGAAACAGACATGTTTATGGTTAGTAGTGAAACGATGCAAAAACCTCACATTGGACTTTGCTGCCATCTGCTGGAATCATGGATTAACTCGGTCATGCATTGTGGCTGTTACTGGATCAAGTGATGTATCACAAAGTATAAGCAGTTAACCTATTGTCGATTGCACAAATATTTGAATAACTTATAATCATATTTCAAATCAATTGGGAATATTCTCACTTTATCTTTTAGACACTTGTGGATGTAACATTTTTAACTCAACACTGGAAAACCACTTCAGTTCATGCAAATGTGCTCAATATCTGCTGAAATTCAGTTTTACTGTAAGCAAGAATGAAATAAATCCATTTGGGAGGTTCAGAGTGCCACCAATCAGGCTTTTGTCAGGTTACACAAAATGTCCCTGCAGGGCTCCCATGTCTGGACATATCACTCAGCAGCTCATTCAAAAATGCTCAGTATATCATTCAGAAAGTAAATATCCATCATCCTGGACAGAGACCCATTTCATCCCCTCGTGTGTGTGTCCCGGGACCCCATAGAACTGGATGAATGAGTGGTACATTTACATAAGGCTGTGAGGGCTGCACAGAGCCACATTTGTTTCTCATTTTGGCAGCGGCTGTGTCCTGGAGACACTTCAGGAGCTTTGTGTTTGACAAGCAGCATAAGCTCTAATGCCCAGGTTTATATTTAGACTGGTCCCATCATGACGAGGCTGTATCATGGTTGGATTTATTCAATTGTATTTGTATAGCCCTATTTCACAACAAATTTGCCTCAGAGGGCTGTACAGAAACAGATAGAAGCAAGCAATAACAAAACAATAGACAATCAATAAATATCCAAACAAAAGGACTGTCCGGGAGAGGTCCAAGAGAGGACATTAATGAGGACAGGGACACAGATGAGGCCAGCTAAGGCTATCACCGTGACACCTAACAGCAAGCCAGGCATCAGAAACAGCATGGGACAGAGGAGCAACATGTGAATAGCAATGAACTAATGATAGATATAATTGAATATTGTGTAGGTGTAGAAAAGAGCCAATGAAGGGATGCTAACAGGAGTAATGTGCTCTCCTCTGCCACTTCCTGTTAGTATTCTTGCTACTGCATTTTCCTCGAGTCGAAGACATTTGAAGGAGCTTCTAGGGCGGGTTGCCAGCAGGGAATTGCTTATATGGATGGAGAGATGGAGGAATGAGTGGGAGAGATGACCCAGAGCACTGTGACCTCAGGAAGTATTTTAGATGGCCCACTGCAGACAAAAAACTAGTTAACAAAGAAAATGTAATCAAATATTTTTTAATGGAATATTTGTCTCCTTCAACGTTGTATGAGACAAGCACTTGTTATCATTGCCTCTGACAGTATTAGGGCATAGGGTCATATTTTAGAATAAAAGGTACAGTAGTTTTACTGCACAATACTTTTGACTTTTACTTAAGAAATCTTGTTTGAAGTAACAGTACTCTTACTTGAGTAAAACTTAAGAGTAAGAGTACTGTTACCCACCTGTTGTTTAGGTATAGATTTACATTATAAAAAGTGAGAAGGTTTGGAAAGGCTGTTTCTCGTTCTTTTTGTGAAAATGATATTACATTAAATCTGTTTTGGAAATACAGACATTTGATCATTATTTGTTTTTATTGCAACTGCGTCTGATTACAACAAAGTTAGGAAATATATGGAATAATACTATAAATAGGACTAGTTTTTTTGGTCCATTACTTTGATACTCTTACTTGAGCAATTATTTGGATAGTAATTTTTACTTCTACTTGAGTAATACATTTGGAAGTAACAGTTCTATTATTGACAGTACTATGATTGGCCCTCACATTTTTTTAAGAAAAGTGTATTTAACCTTTTTTTCCAGAAAAGGGAGATTTGAGGCTTGTAATCTCGTAAAAAGTGCAAGCCATTAAACATTGAAGCTACTTTGATACTACAGTATAATAAAATCAAATACAAGTTTGCCATCTGCCTGATGTATACATTTGTAATATACCTTATTTTGTATCACTAAGCCAAACTAAATGAATGTAAACTGGTGAAAAAGACTTTTGTCAATGGCTTTTAGTCTGAAATCAAATCTGTGTCAAGGTGAAAGTGTGGAGGTGGAATGTCTGGGAGTGAGGCCAACATGGTTCAATGGAAACAGCTGAGCAACGTCCGATTATGTCACACTTTTATTTGAACATCCATGATGTAACTAGAAATCTGGATCTAATGCCATCTTACGTAATCACAGTCATACCCAAATCTTGGAGTGGATACAAAATCTTACTTTTTCCTCTATGACTGGCTGGTTGTTCCCAGAGCAGAGCTGCTGTTTCTTCAAATTGAGAGTTTAGATTTTGTCATGTTAACAAAGCATCCCAGACATCAATCAGAAGAGGAACCAAGGATGACCCAAGAGTGACTGACATTAATGTGTCTTGGAAGGAAGTATCTAAGAGGGCTCCTAAACTGCTTCTTCCAAAACCGGATAAGGCAGAAAGATAGGTGATATAATTAAGTAACGTTTTACATTTGAGTATTATTAACATATTAAAGCTGCAGTACCTGAGTTTGTGTGGAAAAAAACTATCTCCTTAACACCCATCACGGTCTCACACAAACTAGGAAGTATGAGGAAAATAAGAAAAATAAATAGCTGTGAATTTGGAAATAAAACATCAGCTCGCTCACATTATTCCTGATAGAGTAAATGTATTATTTTTGCTCAAATACAAAGTGAAATGATCAGGTATTGCAGCTTTAAATCTTAGGTTGTGTGCATAATATGGGTGTATTTATCTTATCTTATCATTGTCATCGTTTTTGCACTTCTCATTGCACTTAGCAGTTTTAGCTATGAATTAATTAACTATATATGCCAGAAGGAAAGGTGTAGTATTTTTCCTGATCATTAGAGGGCGCTGCTTTGAAATAGTGTATATCCATATCTACACACTGAAAGAAGTAAAGCAGTGCTCTACTCACAAATTGTGCAGTAATCATTCACACAAAAATCTTTAAAAGTAAAAGTAGTGAACCTTTGGTGATGTTGAGATGCTATATTTAAAATAAATAAATAATAATAAAACTTACACATTATAGATTGCATTTGAAATATCTTAAATTGTATCTGAAATACTTTTATATTTAGGGGTTTCCTCACATGTCATCCCATAGCCAATATACCGTTATATAGGCCAGCCTTTATCTTGAAGTGGTCTGAGAATAGCAGTTGCCCATAGGTCTCTCCTCTCATCAGATCTAATGTAGTTTGATGAAGAGTGACCTCTTTCTGAAATAACTGCCCCCTCTCTCTCCCTGAAGGCCTCAGCTCCAGATTAAACTGGGAGGAGGATAAATGAGTCTGGGCTGGTTTTATACTGCGTCCAGTGGGAGATCAGGAATAGTCAGCACTGTGGGACCCTCTCAAAGCAATGGGGTTTCAAGATACAGGGTTTAGAGAAGAATCATGTGACTCAGTAAAAAAGTTTAATAAACTCAACATATCTGATTCAAACTAGGGATATAATATCACCATTTTGATTATATCGTGATTTTAGTTGACTTGGTATTTTTTGTCTCACAAAGAAGACTACTGCTTCATTAAAGCTTTTAACTCCAAATTCAATGTTCATCATGATTCAGTATTCACTATTTATTTTCCTTTTGTTATTAATATGAACACTGACATTGTTACAGTGAAGAGCAGAGCATAAATGAATGCACTCTAACACGATCCAACAATCTTCCCAGATTATAGGAACATTGAATATTTTATGTTGTATAAGATAAAAAAAATCATCACCATCATCATCCTCATCCTCATCATCAGTATCATCAGTATCCTCATCATCATCATCATCATCATCATCATCAACATCATCATCAGTATCATCATCATCATCAGTATCATCAGTATCATCAGTATCATCATCATCATCATCATCATCATCATCATCATCATCACTGTAACAATTATTATGTTCATAATAATGAAAAAAAAAATCCTAAAATACATTATTATTATTAAATATTATGATTGGATTTCCACTGCATTGTAACAATATAGCCCACCCCTCCCTACTTGTTACCATGTTAGGTAAAGTGTGACAACAGCAACTTCTTTCATCTACTCGGTCAGCACCCAGGAGGTCAAGAGTTTGATTTCTGAGTCTGCACGTTCTCTTTGTAAGTGTGAATTTAAACAACAGACTAAACATATTATGCTGCATGGGGACCAGCACAATGCACTTGTTATTTTAGCCATTTACGAAGCTCTCTAAGCTGTATTGTTTTTGCTAATGAACTATTGGACTGGAGTTACCTATGTCTCCATCTGCTGGTGCAAAAGAGTATTACAGGTTAATTGTAAAAAAAAAAAAAAAAAAAGCATAACTATCTGGATGTTAATTGATATTTTATGCAGCGAAAGAGGCCAATGTAAGAAATGACTTTGAGTATTTTCCTGAACGTTATGGTAGCTGTACTTCCTTATAATACTAAATACTTGTACTGAATTACGCCTTGCTTTGGCCTAAGCTAGCTCTTATAATGTATAATGTATAATGTATGATGGAATAGCGTGCATATACCGCCCCTTATGTGAATTACAAAAGGATTTAGTTTTGTCAGACAAGCATATCACCGCCTCAACATCTGCCTCAACACACACACAACATTATTTCAGCTCACAGCACAAAAAATCATTGGCTTCGTATTGCATCTGTGTACAGGCTGGACAGACCAACATACGGACAGTAATTTTACTATTTATTTGTGTAATCTGTGTAAGTAAGCATAGCCAATGTTGCCACTTTCTCTGTATTATCAACAGCTTTAAGTGGCAATGTTGACAATGTTTAGTTTTTTTCATCAATGCCTTTGATCAAAATAGGGCCCCCTTGTTGGAGAAGTTCTCTTTGGCTATCAACACTGTCTGAGATGTTGACATTATTTATACAATACAATTTATTATGATTTAAAAAAAAAAAAACGTTTTTCATGTATTTGAGTTGTTTATATTTTTTGATTTCGTTTTTACCTTGTACAGCCCATTGATCGACTTGTTTCATAAATAAAGCCACAGTTGCAGAGTACTACCACCTATTTCAGTCTTTCCAGACAAAATTCCAGTCAGTATTTCAGACGCTTCACAATTAAAGTAGTCATAATCAGAGGTGGGTATTACTCAGTTACATTTACTTGAGTAACCTTTTAAATACATTGTACTCCATAGAGTAGCTTTACTGCACAATACTTTTTACTTTTACTTGAGTAATAATATTTTGAAGTAACTGTACTCTTACTTGAGTAAAATCTAGAAAGAGTAAGAG
>JAVQKC010111231.1:0-10292 GCA_036025475.1 Philypnodon macrostomus | reverse complement strand
TATTGTGAATACGCTAACGTTTGATTTAGCGGTATCAGACTGTGTTTTTTTACGTGTTACAAATGAACGAGGTTGAAAGTTATTGTGAATACGCCCATTAACGTTTGAACAATGTTGAGAGTTATTGTGAAGGCGTTTAATCAAGTTTGACTGACTGACTTGTCTGACCGTTTTGTTTCGCTTAATAGGCCTTATGGTCCGGTGCGCCTTATATATGAAAAATTCTAAAATAGGCCATTCATTGACAGTGCGCCTTATAATCCAGTGTGCCCTATAGTGCGGAAAATACGGTAAATATAAATATTTTCATGCACGTTTAATTAAGCAGAAATAGTTCCTTACAAGTTCCTTTAGTTCCTTTAAGTTAAAACTGCTTCAAAATAAGAAAGGCCAAAAGGCGAGATCATGACTAAAAATGTTTTTGGCAGCCCAAGTGTCTACTGAACCTTCCTCCTATATCCTCAACAATATACTGTATGTTAAGATGTATGATAAGAGTTACTACACATGGCAGTAGCTATATGGAGAATGTTAGCCTAATAAAATGCTATGACAATGTTCTAACATTTTTTTGGTCACATAGAGGTAGTGTGGACAGGAGAAAATAATAAATACATTTTTCTACAGTAAACAGAAGCAAACATAAAAGTACAGTCTGTACATAATGTTCGCGAAACACACTAGAGGCCTGGGTCTGGTGTCTTTTCCAAATCTCGGAGATGAAAGGAACTGACGAGGGCATTATGGAATTCCCTGGGGCATTTTTGTATTGTTAGCAGTCACTGTGATTGAAGAATCCTCTGATTTGGAATCGCACCTCAGAAACAAGCCTTTGAAAACATCCAACATCACATGTGTCTGTCTGCAGAAGAAATGACTTCATAGATCAAAGTCACATTACTCTATTCTGTACTCTGCTCCTACAATAACCCGACAGGTGGAAGACGAATAGAAGTGACAGTAGAGCAGGTCTGCAAAAGGATGACATCAAAGAAAATCATTAGTGAAAAAAAAATCAACAGATACATTGATTTTTCAAATAGCAGGAGATGCTGAGGTGGTAAAAAGATAGGTAGGGAAAGAGTTAAAAGGAAAGCTGCAAAGTTTGGAAGGTCAACAGGATGTGCCTTATTTAGAAGCCGTGCTAATCAAAGCCCATGGCCTAAGGAATTTCATCACTCGCGACAGAGGAGAATGGACTGAACTGGAGATAAAACGGGAGAAAAATGTGAACAAACTGCAGTGAGATGTTACATAACCAAGTCTTAGAACAGATTGCAGTGTATATGTGGTTATCACGATGGTAATGAACTTTCATTTGTAGTATCTGTGAAGAAATTTGCCTGGATACATGTCACATTTATGTCATATAAAAATGTAGTATTGGTTGTTTTTATTACAATGATACATTTCTGTCCCAAAGTACATTTAGCCTGCAGTAAAATTTAACATTTGGCCTCAATTAAGGAAATCACATCCACACAACTTCGTAAAAATGAAGATTAAATGTCATCTTTGCTCCTTTTCCATCCATCACGCATGGAGGTCAAGGCTGGTTTCCTGTTATTTTGGCCCTCTTGGTTAATGTCTGTTTCTCACTCTCCACATCCATAAAGTTGTTTCACTGGTGTTGTGCTGTGACAGAGGCAACAGCCCATGACTGTCCCCTCAGAGGTCCTGGTATAAATCAAGTTTGGCTGAGTGCATGTGTGTGAATCACCTCTCTTTTTATGAGTCACTATAGGATATGAAGAACATTCATTTTGGCCCCTTGACCCCGGAAATGCCAGTGGCCTCGCTAAGCGGTTTGCTGGTAAATGAGGTATAGAAGAGCCATTGCATTCCCTATCCACTTTATCTACTTATATCAGTCCCCTCCATTTCCCATTCCATGAGACGACATGTTTAGAAAATGTCTCGAGATATTGTTCGAAGTCTGACAACAGGGATCTTTATCAAAACATTGTGTTGTTTTGATGTTTAGTTTGCCACTTCCACGTCAGTCAGCATTAGTTTATACTACATTTAACTAAATAACAAGATACAAAACAATCCGATATCTCTGGTCAAAGTAATCCAACTGTATTATCGCTGTTTAATTTCTGTAAAGTATTTATTTAATTATACAGTTGAATTTGATCTTGAATTGTATAAGCCAAATGAAAAAATAGAAGTAGTAGAAGTAGATTAGTCAAATAACAACATTGGAATAATTTATTTACATTGAAATTGTTTATATGCAACAGTATTTTCTGGCATCATTTTCATTAATGTTGCAATTACTAAAAAATAATTTTCACATAACAACCATGTCTAGGGTTGGAATGAGAAAAAATACAATATCCAGTTCAATGGGCGAAGAGGCCTTGTTGATGGCATGAACATTAGCTCAGGTTACATCAACTTGTATACACAAGATGACAGAACATGAATCATCTGGGCTACAGCAGCAGAAGACCACACCAGGCCAGTGATGTGTTGAGAGTTTTATAGTGACCTCAAACCTTTGACCAGCGATATCTAGTTCGATTATGTTTGGCTTCCATGAAAAATTCAGACTATTCTCATCTATAGAAGTAAACTTCCCAGAGGCATTCAGAGGGCAAGAATAAAAGCAGGCAGTGGTAAACAGGATGACCTGAAAGGCTGGGTTAACTTCAGTCTGTGCTGCATTTGAAATAGAGGTAAAAAATACAAAAATACCCTGACACACATCAAGAATAGGGGTGGGACAAAATATTGATATATACATCGTTATATCATATCTATATATTAGTGCTTACATTTTGTTTCGTCAACTTTGTGAGATAAATTTTAAGTATTGAACATTCTAATTATTACATTCACTGTATTTCATTTAAAATAAATAAATAATTGCAATACAGTTTAAATACTGTATTAATTCCTTAATAATTATGTGTAATATATTGAGTATCACAGTATCGCCATATTGAAATATTATTGGTATCGTGAGCCATGTATCACATATCATATCAAATCGTGAGGTTCCCAGCCCTAATCAAGAACACAAAACTAAACACTAAACAACACTAAACTGGGGTAAACTGGTTTGTGTCTAAAGCTGGCATGGCTGAACACTATTTTAAAAAAGCAATGTATGCCTACATTAAATTTTGACAAAATCACATGAAATTTTAACCACATTAAGTTAGACTATAGACTGTTTTTGTGAGATACATGCTCTGAACTCTGAACTACTTAAAGTTAAACCAGGTCTAATCCACATCTAAATTAAGGAGTCAATTATTTTTTCTTCATAATTTGGTTTGAGGCTTCAGACAAATATTTTGGCATGGAACATTTTTGTCAGATGTAAGACCTAATGTGTATAGCTATACATTTAGTTTGCAATATGGATATTGTATTGTGCGATACAATGTACAGCCAAATAGTTGCTGCAGAGTCATGGCCGACCACAGGGGAGGGGTCAGCAGTAACACCATCAGAGAGAGTTGGGCAGTGAAAGGAGAACTTCAAGGCTGGCTCGAGTCTCTCTAAACTCTCCACACACACACACACTTCTATACACACACCTATTGTCCCGCCACTTCCGCAGCTGCAGATTGAGGCCTGACCATCCACAGGAAGGTAAACAAGCTCTTATCAGTGCTCTGCAGGGGCCCGCACTGTCCCCTGGCCTCTCACCCTGGCACATACTACACATTACACACACAACCCACAACAACACACAAAGAGCACTTGACCATCTCAACTTCCCCAAACTAAAGTCCTGAATTTATGTCTGAAAATGCTGATTGGCCTTATCAGTTTGAAAGTTTAGTAACTGCTTATGTGTGCCAGTGTGTGCCCAAAGAGGAACTACAGGCTGTGATAGTGGTTCTGGAGACAGCCTGTCTTCACACAAGCTCTGTTTACACCTCGGGGAGCCATTCGTCCATCGCTGCATCGTTGACCGAAGTCGGAGAAACAACGGTGGCACATAGAAGGTCTATGCCGCACTTCCCCTTTGCCCTGCAGCTAGGTCTGTGTTGGAGAGAGGGCATTCTGAAAGTGCTGACATCCACCAACACTAATAGGTCACCAATGAGTTCATGTACTCTGGTAACAAACATTTGGCATACATTTTTCAATTTAAGCTGTATATTTGACTTTGCTGGTAGTGCATTTTATCATCTAACCTATGTGCCACCAACAAACAAAAACATGTTTATGATAGAAATACAGTAATAAGGTTCACTGTTTCCACTGCTGGTTTATAGCCCCCAAAAAATAATAAACACTCTTCACCACGTTGGAATTATGCATGGATTACTGATATATAGTGATGAACAGATATATCGGCCCAATATTGGTATCAGCAGATATTTACAATCTTGACAATTATCGGTATCGGTATGTTAATCTGTTGAAGGATGATTTCTAATATTTAGTGTTAGAAACAGCCAGAGTAAGAAAACACCATTTTGAAAAGTCTAAATTCAGGGTGACACAATCCAATAAATAATACAAAATTTATGGAATAATAAATACAATTAAAGCTGTTGATTATTATATATGTTGATTTCTTAGTTTAAAAAAAACTACTAAAACATGTTTACAAAATATCGGTATCAGCATAATTGGTTATTGAAATATTGGAATCGGTATCGGCCAAGAAATGTAATATTGGTGCATCCCAACTGAAATACTCATAACATAGAACCTCCATATTAATATTATATATTATGAATCAGGTTCATAGGGGCCATCTGCCGTACTGTAGCATAAAGCTTGCATCAACAATGTTTGAGTGCTGTAATTTTTAAACCATAATGAAATCTGTTTCGATTATTGCACCAGTCCAATTGCCAAGACTTAAAAGCACATGGGTGAAAACTCCCTAATACAGGCAATGATATTTTTGCATGCAACATAATGTAGTAACTTGGTCCTTCTAATAACTGGAGCATCAGTTTACATATTGTGGCTATAGATCATAGAGTGTGTACATAACCCTTAAACACTATGAATTAAATCTGCATCATATTATGGCTTTTTACACTGAACTATTTACCGGTAACTACTATTTTCCCTTACATGGTTAGTCACTACACCACAGCCCCCATTACGCTGAAAGAGCACCATGAAAACATTATTAATCATCTGGGTGCTAATTGTTGGAACGATGGACCAATTTAGATTCATGAGTCCAACTGAGGCGGACTGAACTGTGTGGGATTCATCGCACTGTGGCTGCTCACAATCATTTAAGATTGATGTAGCCTTACACAACATATGCTTGGTGTGGAACCAACACAGATTAGCTTGTCTTTCTTTATAATAACTAAATATAGTGTAGTTCTCAACAATTTAAGTTTTATTTCATTTTAAAAGGGCATTGTTGTGTTGTGGATAGAGCCTAGCCCAGAAACTATGGGCTTTAGACAGGTACGCCCTGGATAGCCATAATTGCATGGCTGACAGAGACAGGCGCAGACAGACAAACCCATTCACTCACTAGGGGAAACAATTTTTCATCACACATTACACGCATGTTTTTGAATGGTGGACAGTGACATGAGGGGAAGCTAGGGTACCTGGAAAGAACCCATAGGGACACAAGGTGGACATGTACTAGGACTGGGAACCTCACCATACGATACGGGATACATGGCTCACGATACCGACAATATCTCAATATGGCGATACTCGATAAAATATAGTTTTTAAACTGTATTTCAATTAATGGATATTTTTATGTACTAAAGTTAATTTAATGATTAGAACAGTGAATACTTCATAAAATGACTTTCTCAAAATAAGAAACAAAATATAAGTATTGACATTTAATTTTTGTGAAATATACAAAATATGATAAATTCCGATATATCAATACAGCAGCCTGCAATAGCGATACCTTACTCCAAAACCTCCACATCTAACATGCACACACAACCCAGATAGATTCTGTGTCAGCAGATTTTATTCATAATATTTAACTAATGGAAGTGTCTACACCAGGGAGAGATGTTTGACACGTGTAACTTTATTCCCATCAGTATGTATAAAAAAGACGATTAAATCTCCAGAGTTTGAATGTTGGAAATGTAGCAGGGACTATGTACGAGCAGATTAAAATAATCTGTCAGATGTCTCCGGGCTTCTTTCTTTGAGTCAGTCTCTACTTACTGACATGGAATGAGAAAATGAAAAGGCCTGTGTCCAAACCCAGTGAGGATTCAACTATTGAGTTTTATATCAAACATTTACACAGTCGGCACTACACCCACACAGTAGACAGGGATTTCTGCTCTCTAAATACACACTGACCGGAGTGGCACCTATTTCAACAGGAAAACTACCCAGCCATTAAATCCTAGCCATGATACAGCCTGGACCTGCTGCAGCACCAAACAACTGCATCAATTCTTTATTTAACCCAATACTATTAATGACTGTATTGTTCTTTATTAATTCATGAAGGGACATTCTTGTATTCTCATATGTACATAAAAAAACCCTTGCTCTGTGTCCCCATCTCCTCATAGTAAATATCAATCAAGTTAAAATTAAATCCAGACTTTCTCTGGCTTTGGTTGCTTCAACATATTGTTCTGCTGCTAAAAAGAACCACACAAAAAGTAATACATGTACAGATTACCTGTCAGCGCAGGTAACATTTATTTTTGGTCTACCTCCTGTATGATACATTAATGGTTTCTAAAGCTAGAGCACAGAACAGTGGAAGTGGCAGACATTTAGATACCTCAGATAATAGTATGTAGTAAATAGCATAGTAAATTAAGGCTATTTCTACCTTCCAAAACTTTTAAAAGTGAAATTGGATAATGTCATATAGTTCCCATTGGACCCTTCCAAACTGGTGTCCTAACGGGGCAGGTATAGTTCCTATCCAGGCATAGACAAAAGCTCATAATACCAGGTCTTATCTGCACAGGCAGCAGGGATAGTAACATGGGCCCAAGTGAGCACCATGCTGACAAGGCATTTATTCCACAAGACTAATGACCTACTCAGTACTCATGCAACTCCAAAATGAAAAGCATGGACATTACAGTTAATTGGCAATTAATTATAAAATGGTAAAGATTCAAATTTGCACTATTGCCAGCTGGAATAAGTTCTATTAATTGAACATTTGATTGATTCCCAATGAATAAAAAGAGGGAGAAACAGCTCCCCAAAAGAAGACATTTTCAATAAATATTGCTATTTAAAACGGTATAAAATGCTAATCTACAAGTAATAAATTCACAAAGTTTTATAGATGGCCCCTTAAAAGTTATGATCAATGTAGATTACATCTGAATCTATAGTGGGAACAAACAGCAGCAGGGAGCAGAGCATTACTGAGGCTCCCTAACAGTCACACAACATGTTGTATTGAAACAGAGGAAAAGCCCAGCAGTCAGAAGTGGATTGTTATTTGGGAGGGGCATAACACTGAAGGAGATCGAAATCGGTCTGAGGCAGCGACAAGTGGTCTCGTCTCCCTGCCACCCAGTCTGACTGCAGCCCGCACTGGCCCACTACACTCACACAGGGGAAGTGGGCTGTTTTGACTTCCAATGCCATTTTAACATGTTGCTTTCTTCCTATAGCTTATTTCCTCCAAAGCAGATATAGAAATATTTTACAATTTTCAATCGTTTTTAATTACAGTAAGTTAATTCCCTTCCACCATTTTTCTGTATTTCTTTATCTTGACCATGTTCCCGTGCCAATCTTTTGGTCTTTTAAATCCTCTATTTACTTCACTTTTGCCATATCTTCCTTTGAAGCACTTATCTGCTCTTTGACAGTCACATGAATTTGACCCCCCTCTCCCCCTCACTGTCTCCATGAATCGTTCCTTATGAATTCTGTTATCTCATGTTTGTCGGTCTGTCTCGCCGTCTTTCCCTCACTCTCAGACCCTCCTCCCCCCAACTGCCCGCTAATCACTTTTGTACTTTTCTTATGGCCCGTGGAGGCAGGCTCTTGGGTAGGCACAAATACGGCGGGGGGTCTGGCAGTTTACATGGTGGCAATGCCTGGTTCCCACAGGGGAGCTTGTGGCAGCAGGGGGCACATTCAATATGACTTTCCTGCCAGGAAATGCTGGGCACAATTTGGATAAAAATCTCCTACTACAAAAACTTTAGAATTTCATTGTTTATGTAGTCGGCAGCAGTCAGACAAAGCAGCATTTTTTGCACTTGTCTAGACTAGATAGACAAATAAGCCGCTAAGCCATTTCTTTTACATTAGGACGATACTAAGTACTACTGGCGACAAAGATAAGATGTCATATATCTGATGCCTGAGCCACAACCAAGGAAGTGAAAAAAGCTTCATTGAGAAACAAAAAATAATCTAAAGCAGCATAATATTAGAACAATGTGATATATATTGAATGTTGCAATAAAAAATATATATATTTTGACACACAATCCATGGTATGAGTGAAAAATGGTGCCTAGACTAGGGATAAAGCACAGCCAACTACGACTAAACCAAGACTGACCCAGGACTAAACCAAGACTAAACTAGGCACAAGGACTAAGGTTCAAACAGGACCAAACTAAATCAACCTTAACATCATTTACAAAAAAAATATAGATAGATTTGCATTATATGGTGCAGCCCTGTATCATTAATGTAATAGCTTTAGCTTTAATGTGTGCATATTACTTTTGAATGACAGCATGGCGTTTGATACAACTTCAAAGTAATTTAGTATTAAAAACCATGCACTGCCTTTATCTCAATAAGTGGCGGATTAAACAGTTTGGAGGTCCACACTCACTGCCTTAATGAAGTGACTGAAGTTGGCACAAACAAACTCCATGTTGAACAACCGAAGGGATTTAGCCGAATTGTGTTTATGTAGCCACAGGAGTACAGAGATAAAGCCATAGTCTGAAGCGTGTAGGGGCCTTGGAAACAAGCAGCAGTGCATTTAAACACAATTAACCTCACAGGGAGCCGGCGTGCTGAAACTAAGACTGGTGTGATCTTTTTGGCTGGTCTAAAGATTACGAGCAATGAAAACAGAAAAGAAGGACAGGCATGGATGAAACTTGACATCCTAACGGCAAGTAGGAATGAGGATGCAACATGGATCGGGATCTCATTGCATTTGCAAGGTCCACAATTGGATCAGACATTTTCTTAAACGGTCCAACAAGCTGCACAGATGTCAATGTAGACTTAACAGAAACTGAATTGAGCAGACTTTAAAACCTTTACAATCATTAATAGAGTTATACCTTATATACCTTTGGCACTGACTATATCGTTGGTCAATACTAAATTAATTACCGCAATATTATTGTGAAATGTTGGCGGTAAAATGAACTCATTATAAAAATGGATTTCATTACTTCTTAATTTGGCCAAAAATGTCACTTACCCTAGATTCTTGGCCCTCTGTTGGTCACATTCTACGCTTGAAGCTTGTGTTAATCATAGAAAAAGCAAACAGCAAACCCTAGATCTCTCAAACAAGGAGAGACAACTCAGGAACAGATTTCCAAAATAGTTGCCCTCATGAAACTGGATACTTTGTTTGATTTTAATGAATACAACTTTGCACAGCTAAAGAAATGGACTCTCACTGTTTGATGCTAAAATAGCTCAGTGGTACATCCATGCAGCACCAGTAAGAAGATAAAAGGATATTCAAGCTCAAACGTTAAATTGTTATATATCTGATCCTTGTTGTAACTCAACCAACCACCCCGCTGCCTTTCACTGGAAGGAGCTCCAAAACAGCACGAAGCAAGAAAGCACTCTGAGACTGCAGAACTCCGCCAAGGTAGCTAATTACTCCTATATGTATACTAAAATAAACAGTTCTAAATAGAACTTTTTGTAGGACTGGACACCCATCCAGAAAAAAATAACTGCTTTGTGTTGCATTGGCTTGTTTAATAATGATTTATGGAAGTGTTACTGTAGCCGTATGTTACATATATAACAATAAATATACATCTTATGAAGTTTTTGTTGTAAAATTCCTCCCTCAGCTTTGTTCTCAGTGAGTGCAGAGTACACAGTGTATCAAAGAACATTACCCAGTGACTTTTCTGTCTTTGTTTGTATTAATGACCTCTATTTAGGCAGTGGTGCAGTGGGTAGGCGCTCGCCCTTCAACCAGAGGGTCAGTGGTTCAAGTCTCAGTCCAAGCACACGCTGTCGTTGTGTCCCTGGGCAAGACACTTAACCCACATTGCCTAGGAATGAATGTGGCCAGGTCGCCATTGTAAAATGAGAATTGGTTCTCAATTGGTTTACCTGGTTAAATAAAGGTCCAATAAAAAAAAAAA